>JACCGJ010005783.1:0-83422 GCA_013407085.1 Atriophallophorus winterbourni
AAACCGTCACTCAACTCGTTCTATTTTACCGAAGCAAGTGCATCATCATTAGCGAATGTGTGAATATCACAGTGCGAAATCATCTTTGAATTCCCAAATCGAACTTCACATTGGTGAATAAGTCAATAGTTTCGTTCACTGGCTAAATACAACAGAGGGCTCCCCCTTTAAGTTTGGTTGTCGTACGATTTCAATTTTGGGTTCACTTGCAGGCGGGTTACTGGAATACGTCTTCGATCAGTTCGTCTTCTTTGTCTGCATTCCGGAGAATTAATTCGAGGGTGATCTTCTACCGTTGGCTTTGTTTGTTTTGGGCTTTTGAGGTTGAATTCACCCAGTAGGATTTCCAATGGAGTTTCCTGTATACTTGGGGAATTCCGTTTTGCACCTAACGCCCTTAGTTGATCTGCATGTCGTACCCACGTTTTTTTTCCAACCATTATCTCGTAGCAAACGTGGCCCACGATCTTGCTAACGATCCCCGGGGTCCATTTGATCTCACCACCACGGTAATCCTTGGCGAGGACATTTTGTCCGACCATAAATTTTCGGAATTTTGCACCATTTTGTCTATTACATTTCGCTTTCATTTTGAGATTTTTATTGGTATGATTCACCGTGTTTGGTCGCATGAGATCGAAGATGGTTCTCGGTTTTTGCCTTAGCATGACTTCCGCAGGCGATATGGCTCCAGGTACGTTAGGATTGGGTGTGATTCGGTAGAACGTCAAAAATTTCTGCAGAACGTCTTCCGTCTTCCCTTCCCCCGCTGCTTTAAGCATTGCTCGCTTGAAAGTGTCCACAAACCTCTCCACTTGTCCGTTCGATTGTGGGTGATATGGCGGTGTGCGGATGTGCTTCATACCATGTTGTCGGCAAAATGATCCGAACTCATTCGACGTAAATTGGCTTCCATTATCGGTCACCAATGTCTTTGGATAACCAAACCTAGCGAAAGTTTCTTGCAGCTTTTTGATTGTCGTCCGAGTTGTTGTGTTGGTGAGAGGGAAAACTTCTGGCCATTTGCTGTGTGAGTCCACCAGTAGGAGATACGAGATTCCGTTCAGTGGGCCCGCGAAATCCAAGTGAATTCTTGACCAGGGTTCTGTGGGATTGGGCCATGGGTGTGGTTCACACTTTGTTGGTGATTTTAATGCCGATTGACATTTAGAACACGAGCTAACCAGGTTCTCAATGTGTGAATCCATAAGGGGCCAGTACACGAAGCTGCGCGCTAGCGCCTTCATACGATTATTCCGGGATGACTTGTATGGAATTGTTTGAGTACTGTCGAACGGAGTTTCTTTGGAATTACCACTCTATCCGAAAACATGAGACACCCGTCCACGATTGAAAGGGAATTCTGACGATGTCGGAATTGTTGTAGTTCTGGGTCTTGTACAGATATTGGCCATCTGGATTTGTGGTATTCAAATACCTTTTGGAGTACGGGGTCTTCCAATGTTGCATCTCGAATTTGGTCAACTGTTACCGGCAGTTTCATCATAGTGGTGGAAAGTAAACAACTGATGTCAGCATCCAGAGTTGTTTGGGCTACCATGTCTTCTTCTATTGTGTTTTCTGTTATCAGTCTTGAGAGTGCATCCGCTTGTCCGATTTTCCCGGTGGAGATGTACTTTATGTCGAAATTATAGCTAAGCAGGATGGTTGACCAACGCTGTAGTCTGTTTGCTGTGTAGACAGGAATGCCCTTTTTTGATGCAAAAATAGCAAGCAACGGTTTATGGTCCGTCAGCAGCGTGAATTTCCGGCCGTATAGCATCTTATGAAATTTCTTGATAGCGAAGATGATGGCAAGCGCTTCTTTCTCGATTTGGCTGTAATTCCGTTCAGCTGAGGTGAGTGATCGTGCTGCGTGAGCAATGGCTTTTTCGGTTCCATCCTTGAAAACATGTGAGATAACTGCACCGATTCCGTAGCTGGAAGCGTCCGAGGCTAGAAAGATTGGGAGCCTTGGGTCGTAATGTGTCAGTAAAAGATCTGAGGTCAGCATCGACTTTATTTTCTCGAAAGCTTGTTGGGTCTCTTCTGACCATATCCAATGGGTATCCTTCTTCAGTAGATTATTGAGAGGGCCGCGTAATTTGTGTAATGATGGTAAAAATTCGCCATAGTGGCTGACCAATCCGAGGAATGATCGCAATGTTGGATATCATGTGGTGGTGGCATATTCTGAATTGCATCAATGTTTGATGGATCTGGCCGTCGACCATGACGATCAATGATAAATCCGAGATATCTTATAGATTCCATGAAAAATTCACATTTTTCGGCCCGTAAACGGAAGCCATATTCGTTTATGCGTTTGAGGACTTACTTTTTACGATCACGTAGTTCATCCACATTTGATCCGACTATGATTATATCGTCGAGATAGGCAGCAGCATAGGGTAAACCTTGAAGCATGGTATCCATGACCTGTTGGAAGATAGCAGGTGCAGTCTTGACACCAAACGGTAAGCGTTGGTACTGGAAGAGCCCACGGTGAGTGTTGATGGTTAATAGCTCTCTTGATTCTTCAGCGACCTCAATTTGGAGGTAAGCTTTCGATAGGTCCAGTTTTGCAAAACACTGACCACCATTCAATCTGGCGAAGAGGTCCTCAGGAAGAGGTAGTGGGTATTGATGATCTGCCAAGGATGCATTTAGACCAGTCGAATAATCCGCGCAAACTCTCAGACTACCATTCGGTTTTTTGACAATCACAATTGGTGCTGCCCATGCTGAGTAGTTGACGGGTTTGATTACTCCGGCGGCTTGCAGTCTGTCAAGTTCTTGGTCGACGCTTTCCAAAAGAGCGTACGGTACGGGGCGTTTGGGACGAAATGTTGGGTTCGCATTCGGCTTCAAAGTCAGCTTTGCTGAAGTTTTCCGGCAATATCCAAGGCCATCTTGGAAGACTTTCGGAAATTTGAGTTGAATCTGTTTTACCCAGTCATCTGTCGATTGATTCACAGCATGGCATACAGTGTTCAGTGGGAAATCAAGCAACTTCAAATTTTCAAGCCAATCAAGACCAAGGAGATTCAAGTTCGGATGCTTTGACACGTAACAGACACCTTCTAGTTGTGTGTCGTTGAAGGCAATACAGCAGGTAATCTGGCCAATGAGATTTAACTTTCCTCCAGATGCGCTGCGTGCAACATGACTGGTGGGATTTATGTTTGTTTTGCCAACCGATCGCCAAGTGTCTTCCGATATTATAGTGATGTCGGAGGCAGTGTCAACTTGAAAACGGGTGGGCGTACCATTTAGCGTGACGGTAAGGTACTTCCGTCGATTTTTCACATCCCCGTGGAAGGTTGAAAAGACGGGATAGGAGCGATAAGTTTCATTATTGGAATGATTCAGTACAGATTTTTCATTAAAATACTTCGCACGGCAGTAATTTTCTTTATGCCCCATTCTGTTGCAATTCTGGCATCTGTGTTTCTTGGATGGGCAAAAACGCACAAAATGCCATTCTCCACATTGCCAGCACTTGGATGGGGCTTGGGTTTTTGAGCTGTCTTGAGCAGCTTTGGTTGTCGTGGTAGATGCGAAGACGGTTGTTCAGTGTTCTTCTGTTCTGGTTGATGTACCGCCTGGATTGTAAAATTGTCGCGAATTGACGGTGAATCAAGCAAACCTCCAATTGATGCGCGAATGACATCAACTAACTGACGCAATGTCCCAGAAGAATCTCCTTCTTTTATCTGGAGTATTCGTTCGAGCAACTTTTGTAGAAGTGACACTTCTGATTCAGCGGACATCATGGAAAACACCCCGTCGCCAAGTTGTTATGTCTGTGCTGCACTGTTTTTGGCCCAGCCCGTGTGGTCAGAGAGAACGCAACCGTCACTCAACTCGTCTATTTACCGAATGCAAAGTGCATCACAAGTGAGCGAATGTGTGAATATCACAGTGAGCGAAAATCATAATTTGAATTCAAAATCGAACTTCATTGGTGAATAATCAATAGTTCGTTCACTGGCTATACAACAGGGGGCGCCACCCTAACACATTACACACCTATCATTTATTTGTTCCGATTTTATCTGCTTTTAATCCCACTCATTAAAAAAATTCAACACAATTGTAACCGGGTTTAATTCACATTATTGAAAAATTGCATGTCATTTACAAAAATAGTTTTGACATGTAAAAGAACAACAATCATCATTTTCGTAGCACATGTCACCGGACTCGATACATTCCGTGCACAAACCGATAAACGGAAAGTAAAGTTGGCATTTGTATCGACCGCAACAAGGTCTTCCACCTGCGCGTGTGCACGTCTCATTCCGTTTGGCACAATTCACTAATAATAAATAGCCGTGTAAATAAAAATTGCATTGTCAGCATGTTGAGCAAGCTAAAAATAATCACTAGATGGGATTTCACGAGAGCTGATCGACAATTCGGGAGAACTCTGATGGCTGTAAATGAACTGATGTACCAAATAGATGAAATGGCGAATGTAGTAGAACATATGTTGGAGATGTTACATAGCATATTATCCCGCTGTTTGCGAGTTAAAATATAACATTCGTCTTGATGGCAATACGTGATATTACATTCCTCGAAAATTAGGCGCTGAATACTAAATGAAGTTCATCCAAAATATTCATTTGCATGCATTTTCATCACACACACACTCCATGACCGGTTTCGTGCTGTTTGCACTCATTAGGTAGAGACAGTAAGATCAGGATCCGCATGCGCTTGAAACATTGGAAGAATGGTAAACAAGTTCATCCATGCTTCATACTTCAGTAAATCAATATTTGTTTAAATCGGCGTGAATTAATTCTAAACGAGAGATTTTCTGGAAAGCTGAAAAGTCAACAAATTACGACAACATGGGACACTGGCTGTTTTTAAACATAAAAAACTGTCTTGTGTGGTGTTGAACTCATAACCCCTCTGATTAATACATCATAACTGCTTTCTCACTGCTAGCCGTCATTATTTGGAGACGGTAAGATTCGTTTTAGTGAGCCTTGAAACAATAGTAATCTAGTAAAGAAGTGATACTTGAGTGTCACCATTTAATTAGGGTTCTTGCAGAGAACCCTGATTTAAAAAGGCCGAACCATAAATCAATTACGGGTCAAGTGCTCACGATTCTCTTTCGTTTTCATTAAATAAAAAATATTAGTAGGCTAAATATGACATTCGAAATTCGTTGATTTACTGAGGTTAGCTCTCCGTCGTGATTAGTAAACGCATATCAAATAAGTTGAATAACCTGTGGCGATTCATCAAATGCCTTATTTTTGAAAATGCTAAGACTTACGTGTTGTTTGACTTGTTTGTAATGTGTTCATCGGTTCTCCCGCGGGATATCCAACAAAACAAAGCAGATAAATAAAACAAAATCTTGCGTTCATTTTAATTGCACATCCGTTGCATCTCTCAAGTCTTCTTGCATTAATTATTACTACGCTGCGACTGTCTAAGTTGAACGTGACTCTCTTATAATGTTGCAATCGAGTTCAATAATTGGACCCCCGCTTAACCAAAATCGCTTCACTAAATTGGTGCACACTACGCACGCTTTCATCAATTGAGGAACGAAAAAATTGGAACATCATTTCGATACAAAAAGACAACGTGTGGTTTAATAATTTTAATGGCGGAGTATTAAGAAATGGTGCTCGGTGCAACTAACGATCCTGTAACATGGCATATATTCTGCAGAATAAAATATTCATATTAGCATTAGGTTGATTAGTTACTCTACGAGAACTGCGCGTTGTTTTCTAACCATAATATGTGGGTTTGAGACCGGATGAAAATCACTATTTCATGAATATATTAATATCAAATTCAAGTCAGTAGATTGAATTTTTGAAAAATCAAAGTTTGATATATAGAATAATGCCTATCTGAAATGTTTGACATAAATTTGTGGTTAGCATTTTACCTGAAATCACATCATCAATATTGCACCAATCGGTGAAATATACTTGTTTGTGAATGACCTGTGGTGTGTGTTGCAATGGAACCCAAGTACACTAAATAATGGTGTAAATAAATCCACCCTGTTCTTTACTATCAATTTGATCCGTCGTGCTATCTGTATGATTTCGAAACAACATTTTCATCCAATACGTCGACAAAGACTCGCCGTATATTTATAGTACTTTCCTTAAACATGCTCCTCTTTATTTCATCTAGTACTACTTTAAATCTTCCAGCTACGATAATGCCCCACGATTTGGTTGAAACAACTCATTATTCAATTCCATACATAAATGTTTATCCAAAAACGGAAACTAGGGTAACAATCCTGAAGCGAATGAATTGAAGCTGTTTATCAAATGGATTAAAGCGTTTTAGCGAAATTTGGTAAGCGTCTAATTTCAAATACAGCGACCGAAATAGCACACTCGATGACAACACTCATCTCCGTTCAGACACCAATCGCCCTTGTCCAAGCAGTGAACACAAATGCCGACCATTGGGTAGTAAAGCTTGCACACGGCATATCCACAACAAGGACGAATAGCGGTTCGGGAACATGCCTTACCGAGTGGTGAACAGGGTCCTACGAAAGAAGACAGAAAATCGAATGGGACTTAGAATATTTTTATAATGCCTTCAAAAGAAAGGATGGAATTGTCAGGCTTATTCCGATATCGTTTTACGTTCCAAAACACATTTGTCACTCTGTAGTATAATTGGATTGATAGAACAGAGTAACTGATTTCTAATGCACATTCGGTACTCGTTTATTTAAATATTTTTTCAAGTTAATTTTAAGATTTTTAATGGTGTAAAAAGCAATTAGCCTAACAATGAGCATAGGATGGCAAAAAATTGGAATGTGAGTGTATAAAACAAGATAAGCAATTGGATTAAACAGCAAATAAGTATTTTGGAAACGGATAATTCGATAAAAAATCGTTTATTTCGTTTCAAAGTCATACAAGTTAGTGGAGTGAGCAACGGTAAAAGGTAAACTGTTTCAAGTAAAACAGACATGGACAGAACAAAAATACCCTCTATAGTTCAAGCGGGAATGAGGTACCGCCAGCATATATTCATGCGTCCGATAATTCCCCGTTACCCTTCGCTTGAGTGAGCCCTGTAATGGATGTCTTTGTGTATGGAATATTTTTAAAGTAGGATATGGTCTTATGTTGTTCGTCGATAGGAAAATTCTAACAGATTCAGGTGAGCTATCTATGACTGGTCTCAGGTATGTATTCATGATACTTGGGAATATCTTTGGCGAAAAATATCCAAAATACCCGTTTGAGAAGATTGAGGACACTTATTGTCTTTGTGAAGACAGTTAGTTTGAATTAATGTTTTTAAACTGGAGCATATGCAAGGACATGTAAACATTTATGGTTTGTGAACTCTACTTGATTCACCACATTCCGGTATTTCATTGGCATAAACCAGTAAGATGATCAGACCAAGGTCTGAACCTTGGGGAACTCCGCTAGTTGCAGCGATTAGTTTTGATAATGCACCATCAACACGTACCTGTGTAATCCGAATAGTTAGGTAGTCATTTAGCCTATTCAACAAATTTCAGGTGATACCAAGCATGTCAAGCATCTGCAGTTGTAGGCTGTGGTTGACACGGTCAAATTCTTTTGAGATATCTGGGTAGCAGGCATGAATTACTTGCCCTTTATCTACAGATTGTGTCCAACCATACAGTGTTATCAGAAAATCAGAGAAACAAAAATAATTCCGTCTAAATCCATGCTGTTTTCTTGAAAGCAACGGATTATTTTCGAAGCGTTTTATTAGATCGTCAATAATGAGACGCGCGAGTAATTTGGAAATCAATGGTAACAGAATAAATGTTTGGCAATGAGAAACATCAGAGCGATTTAACGGGATGTAGATCTCAAGCACGTGAGCCTATAAATTTCACCTGATTATACAATACGAGTTTGCAGTAAAAATGTATTACGCATTGTTAACTGATACATACCGCCATGATTTGCTGAACGCCGGTTTTTCGAATATGTGAATAATCTCCTTTCAGTAATCGACCGCAGCGGCTGCCAATTTACATCCTGATGATAACACTTTACAATTGGCCTACAATTTAGTTTTCAAGAGTTATTTCTTTCCACGTCTTAGATTGAACCCTTAGAGTGTACATATTCTTTTTACGAATGTTTTTTACTACGCTGCATTTTACACAAAGTTGGACCTCATTATTTTTAATCCGTATGAAGTAAACAGTTTGGTTTAACACTCCCTGTCTAGAAGAAGAAGAAAAAAAGAAGAAGAATGACTTTATTCGTGTTCACGAATTTTAACTGAGCGTTCCTAGTAGCCTAACTGGGGCCAGCATGGTACCTTACATAAGATCGGTATGCCATTTTTAGGATGCAAGCATGTAATTATTACTTCCTTTGCGATAAACTAATTATTTGATGTTTGCTCCGTAAATGGGATGCATTTCGTCTCCCTTCGTGTTTTTTGCTTTAACGGCTCATGTTTTTACTTTCATACTCCTTTTCACAAGCACCATCAATTTGTCCTATACACGGGTTTTAAAATTGACAAGTTACTAGAAGCCTCGAATTTCTATTGTCAAGTGATCGGTTACATGAATTAACATAGGTAACGCACTGTTCAAGCTGACGGTGTTTAACACATATCGAGGAAGAGCTCACTGTTACTTGCCAAATAACTTTTGTTCTTTTAATTCGAATCGTCAGTCCTAGATCGCTATAATATGATGACCGGAAAGTGTGTAAATACAGTTATAATATGCATCCAAATTGTATGACGTCTCTTTGTCCGTGTGTCGACTTGACTTCTAGTAAATTTATTTTAGTAGAAAGTATTATTTGTTTGAAGTGTTTGAATCTGGTCAAACTCATGAAAATGTTATCATGAAAACGAAAAATTGGAATATCCATTTGCTGATTTTGAGAATTTTTATTTGATGTGTAGAGTCCTAAGTTTCAATTGTTCAACGCCGAAGAATTTTATATGATGTTTAATATATGAGTTCTCTTAAAACCAAAATCGAATAAAAATTTTATCAACATTATAAGTCTGAAAAATTAAAATTTTACAAAAAACTGCGCGTAATACTCGATTCTCTATAAAGGAGGTAAACAAATTAGCAGGCACAGTTCGTTTGAAATTAATTGGTTTCACCTTCAAGTTATGCTCTTCAGAAATAATAAACCAAACTTGCATGTGTTCTTCCACAAAAACCGGATCAAATTTTTAAGACCCTTCCTGGAATGTTACTATTCAAATTCGGATGAATTTTTTTTTATCGTACCTTGATGACACCAACAAATCTTCGAAAATTTGGATTTTACACACAATATTGTAGTCATAAAATTCTACAAACTATCAACAAAATGTTAAGAAGTCTTCTGCTTTCAATTGCATTGTGTTTATTGAACATTAGCGCAGATTATTGCACAACCAATTAATAACAGTAGGCAGTTATCCAGAAATTTTTCTTTCATTCTGTTTACCGTGCTATTTGAAAGCTTTTTTTTTAAATTTTGAGAAAATGGAAAAATGGAAAATCGAAAAGCATACCAGTGTATGAATAACATTTATAACTCCCGAATGATGAGGAGTGAATCAGTTAGTAAATCAGTCCATTTATGTGGCCTTGAGATGCACGATAATAAAGTGTAATTTTCTCAGCGTGATCGCTTACCAAAGAAACTCACTGATTCGGTCATCTCAATTGATGTAGCCAAAAACAATACGAAAATCTTCATCAGGAACATCATTCCGTTCACCGAGTATTGATGAATTTGTGAAGTTTCACAAGCTCATATGGATCGATTTGTGGTTTCCTGGTTAAATGTTGCAAAGTTTTGGATTTTGTGTGCTTAGACGAATCACGCGGATGAATTATCGATAGAGTAGACATTTCGCTCACAAATCGTCGAAACGCCACTGTTCGTAATCGCTTCGGGGATTATCGGTAGTCGACGGTGCGTTATCAGACAAGCAACAGGCTGCCACATTTCAAGAATATTCACTAATATTTTCTGTTTTTTACTAATTTTACGTTAATAGCTCACTGTTTTTCACATCAACTGTGTTAATGTGAAAGAAAATTTAGGCGTAAAGGTCAACGAAGTTTAAAATGGAAAAGAATTGTCGAACAATTTACGTGTCATGAATAATACAAGGTTCGCCAATGTAGAATATTTCATATTGTAACTAATCATATGTTCACGAAAACTGTGTTAATATTTAGGACAATCTGATCATATTATAGCGGCTCATAATTGAGCAAAATCAATGGTTCTTTGCATTTTGCATTTCATATTTTGATACATTGTATGAGATGAAATCGCGTGATTAACTAATATTTAAAGATTTCATTTCATAAAAATATAAACAGCCGATGCTTTTATTATAAAAGCAAATAGAAAATGTTCACCCGCGTTAAGCCACAAATATTGTACATAGTAGAATTGAACAAGATGTGTTCCATGTTGAAGGATTATTATTTTTCATGTTCAAACACTCAAGTAAATATCTAGGAGATCTGGCTGTTTAAACTTTGGTCTACTTCGATTTACATACCTATCTTTTGACGACGACGGATTTAGTATAACTTAAAATGAGGTCCTCAAATTGTCGGTCAATCCAATTTTACCAAAGTTGTGTGCTCTCGGGGTTGCCAAATTGATGAACTCGATATGCATCCGTTATATTCTGGTTGATATCATTGTTGGTGAATAACATTTCAATGACACCAATTCCTAAAAATTCTACCGCGAATTTAAGGCAGAATTTTATTCATCGGCAAAAGATGGATTTTAACAAGGATGGTAATCTATATGCTGACCGAAAACATTTCTAAGTATAATTTACAAAGGCTTACACGAGCTCTACAAATAACAACAGATTTGAAATTATGCTTTCTAGACTACAAAGAAACATCTGGCTCTGTAGATCATACACGACTCGTATCGCATAACATAAAGTCATATTTCCTGAATGAAACAACAGTCTTATTTCAAAAGATCCGCTCTATGGAGATTTGCAAGCTGGAAGTCTACCTTTGGATAGACTGTATTTGCGGTAGAAAGACATTTGCAAACGAGACATGCATGTTCTTCACCTACACTTTACCACTCAATTCTGATTCAACCTAAGTTTAGCCCATTTCAACCTTGGAAATAGCAGACGCTGTTCTTAGCTACTAAACGTAGATTACGCTGACACCGATCGATATAGTACTACCTAACGATGCGAGCGATGAAGGAGAGATTGTCTCTCCCGAATCGGTTTGTATAGTCAATTGAAATGCTGCTGAGCATGAATTCATCATACGCTTGTGTTGTACCACCATGGTAAACACGGTCCAAAACAAGTCAACAACAACATCAGCATCTAACATCATTCAACGCATTTGTGAATTCTTTATGGATAGATCTAAATTTTTTGTGAAAATCAATTTATAAGTGACGATACTGCCTCTATTTTTTGAAGATACAAATCTAATCTGTATTAACCGATCTAAATTTGTACGCACCGATGCTCTCCGAAATAAGTTGTTCGATAGTAATGTTGATATAGAAAAGCAAATCAACCTGCATAGGTTACGCTGGTTGGGTCACGTTTTACGGATGTCGGACCACCGACTTCCGAAACCGATTCATTTTACGACGCCACATCCTGTTTGGCGTAAATTTCTGCGTGGCCAAACCGTCACATGGCGTAGGCAGTTAAAAACCCTTACTAGTAACCTTTCCAAAGTAGGCGCAGCACGTCTTCCAGGCTGGTGTCCCTGAGATCAGATATCGCAGTGGTTAGTTACGCTTCAGGATATGTCCCGAAACCGTGATCAATGGCGGTCTTGCACTAAGCATCTTCTTGGAGTGTTTGCTTAACCTTGTATGTTGTCAAGCGGAGTGACGAGAAAAGCTTATTATGATGCGTGACAGTGAAAGTCGCAAGAAAGCTGCCGTGATGATGTCGCTCTAATCGTTTACGAAACTTGTTTGAATGCATGTTCCATTCGAGGTGTAGGCACCTCTTCCCAGTTTGTTTGTGCTTACTCTTCTACAGAAGCCGTAGCTATTTAAGTCCCACCCTTCCCCATCTTTTAGCATTTTACTTTTTCATCGTTGTATGGCAGTTAGGCATTCGGTACGTGCTACCGATGTAATGCCGTCTTTGATAATGATGATGATGTACTCTCGAATAGATTAATATTAAAGTCATTAAGTGTAATACACCTAGAAACAACAAATCGAAAACGTCCACAACTGCATGAAATGAAATTTTCTGGTAAGCAAAAACGTTAGTTTTTTTAATCCCGTTAAATGTATAGAACATGTTTACAGTAATCTAATTTGCGGACAGCTTTTTAATAATATTCAGCTATCTATAATTATATCAATGGCGCTCATTATAGCGAATCTTTTTAGGTATTTAGTCGTCACGATTTCAGATAACATAACATAAATTCATCTTAGATATAAACTCAATATTCTAACATGGCCTTCCTTTAACGCTTTTCGTCTTCCGTCCTGACGTTGAACCTGATCTGGATTTCTCAGTTTATCTGAATTTTCACCTTACTCCATCATTTTGAAAGTTCTCCGGCAATATTTTCGCACTACTTGTAAAAGACTTTATGATTATAAAACACTATCGAAATTTTTCACTATCCAATTCAAATTTCACGCGGTTAACCGCGAAAATATTATGAACAAAAAAATATTTTTCTCTCTCGCAGTGTTCAAAGATTACTAGAATGATCGGAACTAGAATGCCATTCAAAACATTTTTTATTGAGTTTCCACTATCCCACTCGCTCTAATTAAGTAGTGCCCAACTGAGGAGGATGTGAAAAAACACATAATTACCCAGTTAATATCTTTTTTACTATATGTCGTTTTCATTTTTTCCCATAATAATGTACGATTTCATGAAATATTGATTTTTAAATGAATTTTTTCATTACTTTACTTTTATAGATGCATGTTCATCATTTGCGAAAAATTCAATCCGATCATTCGTCGATTAAAATCCTATTTGAACGTTAAAAATTATTACTCACTCTCTAAAATAGAATCTCATTGTTAGGTTAAAGTCTTACGTTCTTTAGGAAACCACCAGATAATTATCGTAATTTACTAAAAAATGTTTTGTCTTTATTGTCTACTCACAAGTAACGCTGATTGAAAATATTTTTGTGACATTATTATGCGATAAATTTCGCGTACAGAGGCATATTGTATCGATCAAAAATTTCTTGCGTTAGAGGCTATTTGTTATTATGAAATTGGAGTAGAAATCTTTTTGTATTTATTAGTTTAATAATTATGTCCGAAATATATTTATTACGGGGATTATATAGTGCAAACTTGTTTTGAGCTCACCGTGATATTATGAACCATACCAATTAACACTTTATTATTTTTGTTGACATGAATTATTATTATATTATATTTGCACAATCTGATACAGATATAGTGCCGTTTAACATAAACAATGAGATTTACAAAGCGAGAAGGGGGGTACAAAGCGTTGTCATCGGCATCGTTCAACGTAGGCATTATACTACCCGGTTGCCTACACCGAAGTAGGGGAGATTTCGTTTAGGGGGTCCCACCACGAGCCTTTACCAACAAGGCAGTGGAGCGAGAGAGGTTCGCACCTATTGGTGGCCGGTGACCGACGAAGCGGTTTATACGCCCTTTTCTGGGAATTTCCAGTTCGGAGCCCGATACCCGTTGATAGGTTTGGTGAACGTCAGTTTTTGCCTGTGCACATACAATGGTCCTTGGATAGGACAAGGGGGAGTGAACGTTTTTGGAGCGGCGAGTCACATCCGCCGCGTCGTGATGTCATCATTGGATTTTTGTTGGCTTTTTATAGTAAAGGAAAAACGCTTGCCAGGCGCAACCACCATCGCCCCACACCACCGCCGAACCTTTCGCTGAGCTCGATAACCGAGCCCAACCCCGCTGGCCCCACGTGTTTAGGTAGTGTCGGCTAAAGCCAATAATACTGAAAATACAACACTTTTTGTGCACATTCAGCTCATACAATCTGATAAACCGCTTTGGGACTTCACCTTATGTCTTCTCCTTACTTACTTGTTCGAACTATCTCCTGAGTCTGCTTCCAAGAAGATTCTTGGAATTTTGGTACAAAGCGGCGTCCCTTAGACACTCGGCGTTTGTTCGAGTCAGCTTCTCTAGCCTTCGCACAACCAAGTGCGACCTGCAGGGCAGCAGGGAATTGCCAGAAAGAGGTGGTCTACCAGACTCTGTTCCAGGTTTTTCCTCGGGTTTTTCTCCTGAAGCCTTTCCCGCTATCGGGTATCCCACAAGGTAGCGGAGGTTTAAAATCAGGGGTTTCCTTCCCTTAGATGAAATGCCCTCCCGGGCTAACGAGCTACATCTGCCCGAAGCAAACTGGTTTTCAGGCGCCAGTCACTCGCCCTCGCCCCTTCTCCTGTTGGTAGAAGCAGTTCCGCCGGGCTCGGCGAGCCACTCGTGCAGGTCAGAAGCTGGACTTGGTTGTCAGATGCTATTTGAGACGCATGCCATATGGGAGCATTTTATAAACAGTGGGAGCTTATCCCCGGCTTTAATCGATCCGAATAAGACAGAGCCAATACGTAAATTCCGATTAATCATTACAGTTTACATGAATTAGCCAACAAATATTACGCTTTAGAAGTAGTGTGTACACCGTTTGTAAAGATATTCCAAAATGGCATTATCAAATTTTTAGTTACGGCATTTTATGATGTATTTCTGTATGGAATGTAGCTTGATTAACTTCGTTTTTTATTAATGCTTCACGATTTCCCTTCGTGTGCACGCAATTTACAATCGTCTTTATTCTTGCACACAGTTTATGCTGTATTCCATGACATTAGAACTAAATTGCCAAATGCTCTGCTTGTCAGATTTTCAATTCCAATTTTTACCCATGAGATATCCGGCAATACTTTGACCTGAGATTTGCACATATTTTATCACGCCAATTTTTTCCGGCGACTGATAGCAGCTAATTAGCTACTGAAGGTTCCTCTTGAAGTAGATATTCAAAGCTGCAGGGTCAGAAAGTAACACTCTGTGAGATAGCACATCTCATACTTTAGATTGTGACCTCGAACCATTCAGATTGAATAGTTGGTCCGAACCACGAATATGAATTCATGTTGTCCGTCCAGAAATGCGTTTCGGCAATAGAGTGACGGAAACATTTAAACGCGATGAGCGACAAACACATTCTCGTTCAAATCCAAGTGAACTGAACCACTAAAATGCCGACGAAGCCTTATAGTTTTAGCAGTAAGGATAATCAATAATTCTTCCTTGCTTATGTGATCAAAATTTTCGATTAAGCAACAAGAAAACTTGCAGTAGAATACCCAGTTTGGACATTCTCTCTAGCTGATCTTTTGAATGCAAAATGACGAGCTAATTTAAACATGTGAATAACGGTTTACGAAAATTAATTTGGGAATGGTTTTTCTGTGGTCAACTCGATTTCCATTCCAATCTGAATTCTTGTGAAACTTCGCAATTTTAATATAAGGCAAATCCAGTGGAATAGACTCTCATTGTCAGAGTTGAAGTAATTAATATACTGACTATAGACACGCAGTTCAATTTATTCGAAAAGCGACAATGGGATTCAAACACACCCCTTTGTATTACAGGTCCATTGCTAACCCAGTATAGGAGAAGTATCTGTACGCTTCTATTCATCAGAAAATCGTATCTTGCTTGTATCTTTTGCTCGAATTCCTCATATTTCCATTCGAAATTAGTTGGCATATTGATACAATTCGAATATTGTTGCAAGATGCTATTTTATGAAATATTATTTTGGGTAGATGAACTTGATGACTTGCATTTGGCATTTAGGTATCAATAGATTATCGGAAAATGATAGTTTGTTCAGATAATTGCAGAAATATTGTTAAGGTTGTGTAGCATGTATTTATAAATGACTTGGTTGAAGAGCATATCGATTAACTGATCCTGTCTAGCGAAACTTTCGGTAAAACGTTTTGAGTCAGTTCGTATGTAATCAATATTATATTTTAAGATTCAAGACAGAGATTCGCTTAAACTACTCCAGTTGTTTGAGCCGCCGGCTATAGTAATAGAAATATTCTGTCCTTATAGCCAACACACAACAATCTGTGGAATTATAAGTTCAGAATAAAATGGGATTGCATATGAGCTATCTCACGCCTAATTTTTCCAAAATTAGATCGACTACAGCGAATACTGATGATGAAATTTTACAGTGTTTTGTCTTAAAGCTTATTACTAGTGCACTTGAGTATATTAAACTTGGGAGCATAAACAAAATTAAGAACAAACTCTGTCAAATGAGAATTTTTTATTCCACAACGTTCAACACCTTGACGGTTGAGTTCTTGAAGAAGATTTTATGTAGAATACCTGCTGCTTACATAATTCATCTTCGCATATTTACAGATTTTATTACCCATTCCATTCCTTCCTGCAATAAACAAAAATATGAAGAACACCGTTTAACATATTATTGTTAGAATGAACATACGAGATTCAAAACGTCAAGCTAGATAATCACTTGCCTTTATTCCTTGCCCGTTCACTGCGGAACAGCCTTGAATTTGCCAAGGTCTATCGCGAATTGTCAACAACCCGAGGCCCGATGATATTTTATCCGCTTTTTCTGCGGACATTAAATCTTGTTTGTTGGCAAAAACCATTATAGGCACCCCAGAGAGTTTTTCCTCCGTTAGAAGTTCAGATAATTGCTGGCACCAAAAATAATGTATGATGTTGGAAGTACATGGAAAACATTATAACGCGTTTGGGTAGATCAATGTCAGGATTTGCTGTAAAATATTACAGTTGAACAACTGCAACTTATACTCAAGCTTTGTTGACGGCAAAATTTCAAATATCCCATTGCTGATATAGTTCAACATTTAGAAGTATTCGAATCATTAAATAAAGAGTCATCAAATTTGATTGCTAGCAAAATTAGGTAATTGCAGGATTTCTCAGTCAAAGTTTTATTTAGCAATGAGTTGAATGTGCATTAGAGGTAACAATGATAGCATCATTCATAGGACCTATCCGCTGTTCATTGCTCTCTGTAATTTGGTATGGTCTTCTGAGAGTGCCCATCCAAAAATGCATTCTGTGAAATATTAATGAACGAAAGAAAAAATTGAAGCCTCGATGTAGAGGATTGGTAGTTCTTCAAAACTGTTCTTGATGGAAAAGTAAAATTTAAAAAGGTTTGATTCCATTGTTGAAGAGATAATTTAACTTAGACCAGAAGTTTATCTGTTCAAATACCTAATCGATTGTGAATTACCTCGAGTAAATAGTTTATGCATTTGAAAAATGTAAGTCGGAAAAATCAATATTTGCATGAATTTCCACAACACACCACATAACCAGATATTACGGACAGCAAATAGGGAATTTTCAGCACTACTTTAAACAAGCACTCTATGACTCTGCTACGGAATGCTGCAAAGTCACTCGTCAACCGTTATACCGCTGGGTCACTGCAGAGTCCCTCACGCTACTCGAACAGCGCCGTGCCATATCGAGTGGTTTAGAGTATGAGGACGATCGGAAGTGTCTTAGACTCCTAATCGAAGATAGTCTGAGATGTGACCGTGAGACTTGGGGGGAAGACGCGCCTCGGAGATGGAAAGAGCGTCAGCCATGAGCAACATGAGGAGACTTTACAATTGATTCGTGTCTGTAGCCCTAAGCCGCAAGGTCTGAGTGAAACCATCCTCAAAGATGATGGCTCGCGCACAACGAACCTTCACATACTTTTAGAAAGATGGAGAGAATATTTCTCTCAGCAGTTTAATCAGCACCGTCCCTCAGACACCGCCGACATCCCTCAATCCACTTTGCAGTGGGCCGTGTCGCTAGCGCCGCCCAGTGTCGAAGAAATACAAAGAGAGATTTAACTACTAAATCGACACAAGCCGCCGGGCCCCGAAGAGCTCCACCCGGTATTCTTCAAAGAAGGAGGCGAAGCAGTCGTAGCAGAATTGCTCGAGCTGTTTTCAAAAGTTTGGGTGGATGAGAGGGTACCTACCTCTTGGGGTGAATCGCTAGTAAAACCAGCTCATAAAAAGGAGCGCGGAACGGATGCTGCAACTATCGCGGAATTTCGCTTATTCCGGTGGTAGCTAAGATATTGGTCGCCATCTTCCTTCGCAGACTTACCCCGATTTGCGAGGGCACTTCCAGCGAGGAGCAAGCTGGCTTTCGACCAGGGCGCGGATGTGTAGAGCAGCGACAGTTGCTAGAACACCGTCACCTGTATCAGCGACTTACAATTGTGGTGTTTCTGGATATCAGAGCCGCCTTTTACTCGGTTGACAGATCCGTCCTATGGAACTGCTCACTTCGCAATGGAATCCCATCGAGGTACGTCGTTATTCTAAAGGACCTATACGCACACTTGATAAGGAGGGTAAGGGCGTACGATAGTATTTTAATGCCATTCAGAACCACTACGGGTATAAGACAAGGCTGTCCAATCTTCCCCTTCTTGTTCAATTTCGCCATCGAGGACGTCCTCCGGAGTGCTCTCAGTAGTTTCTCCACGGATGGCGTTGAGCTGCTACCAGGTGAGCGGGTTATGGACCTGGACTATGCTGATGACATTGCCTTATTGGGCGAACACCCAACATTGATCCAAAAAGCATTGGATATGATGGCAATGGAGGCATCTAAGTAAGGGCTGTCCTTCTCGTCAAGCAAGAGTAAAGTGCTTCTTTAGGATCGATCTGGTGAACTGCCAAATTTTGCTATAAATGATCTGATTCTCAAGCAAAAAGAGCAGCTCAACTACCTAAGTTTGGTGGTTGCTAAGGGTCGGATAGAGAAGAAAATCACGTCCAGAATTGCTAAGGCCAGACAGGCATTCGCTAAACTTAAATGCCTCTAGAAGAGACGTGATTTGAGCTTGAGAATTAAAGGGAGTGAATGCTGGACAGTTCACTTAGAAGATGTTAGGAGGCTTGAGGTCTTCGGCCAACGTTGTCTGCGAAGGATTGCTCACGTACGGTGGCAACACCACGTTTGCAATTCTGAGGTCAGGCGCCGCGTCTTAGGAAGCAACGGCACTAGGGTTTAGACAGCCATTAACCGACGTGATCTCTGCTGGTTGGCGCACGTCCTGCGCATGAAACCCGAACGGTTAGCACTCCGAACGCGCTTTATGCGTCAGCTGGTACAGACTAGAGAAAATCGGCTGGTGGTCAGCCACTAACATGGAAGAGTGGCTTGAAAAGGCTCACTTCTGGTTTAGATAGGGTTTAACGAGCTCGCTTGCCTGGATGGGGTGCAAGAGAAGATAAAAGTGTATGGCTCGACACATTGGCAACGATGGCAATGAACCGGAATGAATGGAAAGAGTGCATCATCTTTATTACTCCCTGACATATTCAAAAAACGATGTGTGTAAATGGACAAAAAATACCCAGTATATATATATATATATATATATATATATACTATATATTATATATCTCTATATTATATTATATATATATATATATATATATATTTACAGCCACGATCCACACGCATTGAAACCGTGGAGAAATGGCAATCAAAGTTTTAACCTTGAAGGTAGTTTGAATCATAAAAGATTTAGTCTAACATTGGTGTACGTACAAAAATCATTTAACCTGGTTACGCGAACATCTGAGGTGCGCACGATTGGACAACCGAGAAACAAAAATAAACTCGAGACTTTTAATGGGTTGCTGGTTTCTGTAAAGTATTTAAAGTAATCGGTGCTTTAATAAAGTTTGAAATCGCCGCTATAGTATTCATGACAGAGAAAGACTATAATATGTAGAGGCGTAACTCAAAACCGTATCAGTGCCAATTGGCTTGGCGTGTTTTATTTTTGATCGTTATCTTCGTGCGTATATCTCCAAAATTGGGTCTATCTTTCTATTGACTTTATTTTTTGTAACATAGATTTTTGCGTCCGAGTTTTTTAAATAACTATAAAATGATTTCAATTTGTGGCGCTTTGCGATGACAAATGTATCATTGGCATACCGTCACCACATCGTTGGATTGAAATTTTATTTTTCAGAACTCTCTTCTCAAAGTGCTTCATCATATATTTTTGCTAACACTGGATAATACCAAACTAACGACCTGTCAAGGCATATAAATTTGTTGGTCAGCGTGAGATTGTTAGTGCAATTTCAACCTAATACTTGTTCTTTAATTGAAAACTGCTATAACCGACAAATTAGAATCATTCTTTTTCATATATCTCTTTCGGTTCGGTTCCAAACTATCTTCAATCTCATCATATTATCCTTTCTGTAAACTAATGGAATTTCGGCGCTATGAAGTTATCGAGAACTAAAGAAGCGCGTGATAATAATATATTACCAATCTAACAATATGGTCGATTCACTGTCGCGCACTCACAATATTTTCAGCTTATATTGTAGCTATTAATGGTTATAATTGTGATGTATGCACGCGTGTTTCATAAGCAACCTATCTGATCGCAAGCCAAACGTTTGGCTAGTGTGGATACTTGCTATGTGAGATTCACCTTCACCCTAATGACAACATAGCTAAGTTAGTTGAATGTTTCATTCAATCAGCTATCGGCACAGTGATCAATGCATTAGTAGAGAGCTACCAATTCAACTGGAATGTACCATCAGTGTAAGATTTTTCTAGTGTTTTGCGATTAATGAAGAACAATAGATCACCGGGTAAGATGTTAAAACCTGTGCTGACACATTACTATCGAAAATGCACACACTGTTTTTGTCTATCTGGGAGACGAAAGTTTTCCGTGAGATTGGGGAATACTAGGGCTCGAATTCGGGTCTACTGTGAAGAATATCGTAAATTTAATTAGCAGTAATGCAAGATTGTCCGTTATCGCGGTTTCTGTTAAACTATGTCATCAACTGGATTAGAAACCAGGCGTTAACTGACTGTAAAAGGGTTCTCTTATCTGGACGTTGAAAGATATAGTGAAGTAAAGGGTTGATCGTGCGTGAATTATGATTTTCCATTAACTGGTACGCTTCGGCGCAGACGCGGGACCAGCTTAGAAACTGAAAACGTATTACCAAGCATCGATCCACCTTGCACTGCATCATGGCGATAAAACTTGGCTAAAGAGGTCACAGGATGTACTTTCTTTGGTCGTCTGATATACTTACTGGTTATCTAATTCTACCGTTCGGACGTAATGCAACGAAATAACATTTTTTCGTTTACTTCTTACAGCATAGAATGCACTTGTATGTTTACGTCCTCCGAAAAACAGACTTAGCGCTCACGAAACTTGTCCTCTACTCTAAACTCGCTCTTGGGTGACAGGATGATCAATTAAAGACTTGGGTGGCGTCTGTGAAGGAGGATATTGATACCTAAGGACTGCGTACCTCTTACTGCATTTGAGGGTGAAAACGCATCTGGATTACAATCTAGAGCTTCCAATCGACGCGTGTGGGCTGTCGTGTTCCGAGACAATAATGGAGCCGCCTAATCCAACTGTGATACGAGCTACACAAAACTAATTAGGAGTAAGAGTACGTTAGATGCATATGCCACCATCGGCCAACTCAATGCCGTGTACAGGAGATTCAACATTATGATCGGTATCAAGTAATACAGAACAGTTTGCAGAACAAACGTGATATGCATACCAATTCTCAAATGATACACTTCAATTTATTTTGATATAAAGAATTTGTAGATTTATGCTTTAGGTTTTTTTCGAAAAACAATAAAGGTCTAAGACAAGCAAGCGCACTAGAATGCCCTGAGCAAACTTTTGCAATTTCCAAAAATTAAGGGTCCTTGATGAAGCAATACATTTCATGTAAGGCTTGCAATTTTTGTAGTAATTTGAAGTGAAAGCTAGTCGATCGAAAAAAATTTAAGTCTGAAAGTCCCATTCATTTAGCAATGTTCAGGTGACTATTCAGAAAAGACGGCTCTCTATAGTCGACTGCAATGTTGAAAATAAAAATTATTGATGTGTATCCAGATGTGATTTTTCTTTTTCCTAACTATTTCTGAAATATTATTTCAGTAGCAAGAAGGAATATTTAAGAAACAGTGTCAAAAAAGAAAAATAATTTAACCACTATCCCGTTCTTGAAATGTTTATATCACTAAATGCAAGTCAACAATTGCATCCTTTTCTAGCAGTGTTTTTCAAAAATAATTCGGATATAGAGTTATCTTATTATTTTATAAATCTCAAAATTTTGACGAATATTTGCTTTTGTAAACTGTGAGACAAATATTCTTACCTCCCCTGTTTCATTAAATCTTTTCTTATCTGCACTGTCAATCACATAGACCTAAAATAAAAAATATATTCAAGTTAGTACCAGAGCATCTGTATTTTCAAAGTAGTTTCTCCAATATGGTCTGATCTTTCTCTGGCCTCCAATATCCCAAACGTTCAACCTGAAGCCTTGAGATTGCACACTTTTAATATTGAAACCCTGAAATGTATTACAAAAGGATATCGAACCTGAGTCGGTGTTGTTTGTGAGATATCTTCGGATGCAAGTTGTTTTAAAAGTGTTGTTTTTCCTGCATTATCTAAACCAAGAAGCAATATCCGAACTTCTTGATCAGGTTTTGATTTGAGTCTTCTGAGAAGATTTAACAAACCCTGGGAAATAATAATCATAAATAAGATATATGTTTGTTAGAGTTGAAAGTTGAGATATTAAACTAACCATTAATCAAAGTGATAATTTCGCCCGTTACTGTCAAACTTAAGGTTTAAATATTAGTCGATTAAAAGTGCAAATATATTTTCCGGAAACATTTTATAAATTGCATAATCCTATTGAATTTCGCAAATATGGTATTAGTTTACGAGATAAATCGTGAAAAACAATTTTTTGAGTATATATTAAACGCTTCTAAGGAAAAGAGATGGGTGCTTCTTAATAGAATCAATTCATTTGCACACGAGAGAAAGTAATTAGCAAGCTAATCGAGCTAATCAGAAATTTGTTCTGATGAAAAGCTGAAGAGGAACACCCTCTACTACTAGAACGTTTGTTTCCTTTTCGTCCGTTCGAAATCATCTGCAGTCCTGACGCCAATAATTTATCCGGACAGTCTTCATGAGGCACTTCCTTTTAACCGATGCTGGTAAAAGATAAGAGGTTAGCTAAAAAAATCGTGTATAAAACCCTTGCTAACTATTACTTTCATGTTGAAAAACGGGAAAACGCAACTACGTGTGATCTAGCTATACTTAGATTGCAAATAGAAAAATAAATAAAAACACTTAAAATGAATCATGATGACAATTCATCAATTGGTATCACGAATAGCAGTGGAGTGAGTACTGAAAATTGGGGTATCTCATTGATCACGTCGGTTTGTTATGACAGCATGGATCTCAGCCCAACTCAAACGTTTTAGCTCTAAGGAATTCGTTTATTCAATAAAATAGTCTAACTAGTATGCTTCTGCTGTAAGCTTCAACTCTAATTGGAGCTGATTCATGGAATCGGAAACATTTCGAAAATCTCGTGCATAAAAACAGAAACTATAGCATTAACTTTCTTTACAGGGTAACGCTAAATGGTAATCTACCTAATATTGCACAGCAATTAGGGGAGATTTTAGGAAATAACTTAGCCCAGTTGCGGTCCAAACCCTGCTTGAAACTCACCACGAAACTGCATGAGATATGTTCTTCTGTTAAAATGTTCCAGGAATTTACCAGCTTAAAATTGTAAAAGTGTTTCCTGCAGTAAAGTCAACAATGATTTTTAGCAATTTCAAGTGAAAGCCCGCAGTTTCCTACCTTGGGGCTTAAGGTAAAGATTTCGTTTTTTTTCTCTAAAATATTCAATAACCAAATGAATATTTTAACCTCAAAATTCCCAATACTGCTTGACCTCACTGGATTTGTATCTCAATTAGCTTGAAGACCGTATTACCAGAAGGACACAGTGCAGCTTAAAAGTATACAGAAGCTGGCCACTCGCATGATCGAAGGGTTAGCATAAATCAACTATGAAAATCGTCTATTAGAATTAGGACTTTTGAAGCTTAAGAGAAGGCAGTCAATTGATGAAGGCAAAATATCCGTCAGAAAAATCGGAGAAAAATAGAGATATACCGTTTTGAAACCGTATGTGAAATACACATCTAAAGCGAAACGTAGAATCTTGAACCAGGCAACCATACGCGTAACTTGTAAGAAAGGGAAAACTATCCGTTCGGTTCTGATGCACCTCAGGTATAAGACACCTTTATCTAGCTTTACGAACAGCATCTACAGAATCAACTGTAAGGACTGTCCGGGTGTTTGCATACGGCAGACATCCAGGGAAATTCACACTAGAATCGAAAAACACCGAAAGCCTGTCCGGAGACAGCCACGGGATGCGAGGGAATATCAATCCCTTATTCGTGATTCCGACTTGGCGGAGCACTTTTAGATACGGGCCACAGTGTCGATCTGGACAATATGGAAATAAATAAATAAAAATCTGAAAAAATAGCTTGACCTTAGCCCCGTTAGCTATGTAATTCTACGCATGTGGGCCGCTGTGTCAACTGAACTTAACCGTGTTCACTTGTATTGGATTGACGTGGATACACACTAGGAGGAAAATCGACAACTGATCCTGATCATTTCCACGCGACATGACACACTGTGTGCGTACTATAGGCTGTTTAGCGGCAAGGTCAAATCAGTGGTGGCGGGTTGACTACTACTTAATCATGTTCCCTGTCCCGACTATCACCCTTAGTCTGACGAAGCTTCTGTGTCAGAAGTAAAACGTTACCCAAAAACTGCTCTACCCGATTGCACTCAAATTTCTTCGTTTATTCTCTCATTTGAACGAGCACCTACTTAAGGTGTACATGCGGTGTGCGAATCAACACCACAAATGTTCTGATTGATTGATTAAATAAAAAATAAGATAAATGATTGCCTATAAACTAGGTTTTATTTTAAAAAGGATAATCCGCATGCATTTCCATCTTTCACACACACCACGACCGGTTTCGTGCTGTTTGCACTCATCAGGTATTGACCGTAGGATCATGATCCCCATGCGTTTGGAACAGTGGAAGAATGGTTAACAAGTTGCGCTTGTATGTCACTGTTGGATAAAGTTACCACCAACAACTCGCTTGATCCAATGAGCCCACACTCATCTTAACAACACTTTACAACCAGCGAGAACGCGAGGAAAACCACCCTGGTGGAGCGCGTCTATTCGCAAGGCTACTAGATATTGTGACCGTAGCTGGAGGGCTTACAAATTCTGTGGAACTCACAAATCTAGACTGCAGTACATACAGACCAGAAATTCAGTTGTTACGCTGCAAAGGAAACCTAAAAGGGACTTCGAATCCCGACTTGCCAAAAAAGCAAAGATTAACTTGAAAGCTTTTAATGGCTATGTTCAGTCCAGACGATCTTTAAGAGAAGAAATAGGTTCGTTAGTGCTGGATGATGGCAACACGGCTTCGATACTCAAGAAAAAGCCAACGCTTTGCATTCATTATTCTGCACTGTTCATCGTCGTGATTCAGGTATCCGTTTACAAACTGACGAGTGCATAACACCTCTCTTTAGCTCTGTGGAGGTTAACAAATAAAATAAAATTTATTTAGCTCGAGCCACAAGAGGTATTCACAATCTGCACATGGTTCACTAAATTGACTGGAATAACGGATTCAAATGGTGTACAATGACATGAGAAATAGCGTAGTCAAGGTATTTATGATTTATTTTGTATTTTGCTTCAAACGCGCGGTGTTCGAAATTTTGGCAAGTCCTATATCTGCACTACACATACTTATATATATACTGTCGATATGTCTCATTACAAGCAATCAAAATCTTCAAGAAACACACAATCGAACTACATCTCAATTAAAAAATGTTCGGTGGTTCTTGATGGAAATATGTCCACGGTTCTGTCCTCTGTACGGAACCCAGAAAAGAAGATTGAATCAGTCACGGATAAGCTGTCCAAGGTTTCTAAAATTCGCAGTATATTAGAACCACTAGTTGTCCTCCTTGACCCTAGTTACGTGTTAGACTCTGATCTACTTCAATAAACAGGTCGATTCATAGTGTCGCTGACCTCCGAAATTGAGCAGCGTCGGAACCGTGCTAAAAATATTCTTCTTTTTAATGTAGCCGATAGATACCCTTAAGTGGATCTTAAAAAGATAGTAATGTCTCGATATTCCCTCCCCCTAGAATCGGCATCTGTAATTAGACTTAGAAAGCCTTCTAACCGCAGTTGTGCTCCGGTTTTATTAAAATGTGTTACCGAAAATTATGCGTTGCATATATTTAATAATCAACATGTTTTTTAATCTTTGCATCAATTTTCCAATGTGTTGATCAAGCCAGACAACACACTCTCAAAACGCAAATGCCTCCCCAAACGTTGCAACGTTGTGAAACCCTCGACAATTATCCTTAATTTAATAGACCTGGATATTGTCGTTGATAATTCCACATCGACATTTATACCCCAAGCCCCAGCTTCTGCTGATATACCAACTTCAGGTAACATCCCCTTCATAGCTAAACCTAGTTAAAAAACATTGATAACAAAACTTCAAGTCCTGCCTATGAATGCAATGTCACCACTATTGAAACGGTCACTGCAGATGTACGCCTCGCAGCTCGATCGTCAGTTGAACCTACTAAAAAACTCGTGCTCCCTGTATTCAAGGCAAATTCGACAATATTCCGAGGTGGACCACACATCAATAGTATGCATAGCGCCAAGCGAAACTTTGATGAATTTAAACCACACCATGGTTTGTACACTTATCATCCCGTCCATTGACACTTCCCGGTCACATATGACACATTTGTTCCAATTATTCCTTCCCATAATCCTTCCTTTCCTGAGCATTCCCGTCCTCACTATCCTTCTTCTAGACCCTACTATTTTCCGCTTTAATATGCGTCAGGTACCCTAGATCAGCGTCCCTTCATGAATGGGAACCCGTTTAATGCCTACCTAGACCCTTTTTAAACCAGGTATATTCCGATACAAAATTTTCCTCTTCATTACCAAAACCCTTACTGAAATTAGCACCATCAATTTCAGACCACTAATGTAAATCAACGGTTACACATGTTGAGCATCTTAAAATTCATCTTAAATTATTTAATGTACGCCGATTATTTTTAAACTTCCTACCCTTCAACATTTCTTTCTGTCAAACCCGTACGAAATAGTTCACATCACAGAGACGCGGACATCTCCTGACGTTCCCAACGTTTCACTTGAACTAGCCAACTATTTCATGTTTCATACGGATCGCGCTCACACCCATGGTGGTGGTATTCTCATTTATGTTAATACAGATTTTTCGGCAGAAATATACATTTATCATATGTTAGCAGATCTAGATGAATCAATTTGGATCGTAATACCCTCTTCTGATGCTCTCATAGGGTGCATTTATAACCCACCATCTCCTTTCACATTTACTATTGATAAGCTTATAAATTTCTTTACTGAGGCATCCATTGCCCCTCTCAGCAATAAAATTATTGCTGTGGATTTCAACATGCCTTGCATCAGCTGTAAATACCCTCACATTTCGAATAAATTCTCAGCCTTCGCTCAAACGATTAATATTTTAGGTTTCACACAATCTGTGAGTAAGCCTACAAGACTATTCAGCATTTTAGACCTGATCTTCACTCTAGGTACTGATCCCGGCAACGTTGAAATTTCAGCTCCACTGTTCGGTTGCGACCACAATATGGAAACTTGCGTTCTGCACCTTTTCGAAAGCTCATTTAATAATAACATATACCATCCACCGGCAAACAATAACGTTCCCTTACTTTGACTTTAAAAGAAGTGAAAGATATTTCCCGTCGTAGTAAAATTTCTTACAAGCCCGATGGTGTAGGTTTTATATCAGCCATCATACACAACAGCAGTGAAGATTTTTCTTTACTCTTATTAAATCTTTTTAATATTTCTCTCAAATCCGGAATCTTCACAACTCATTGGAAACACTCGGTTATTATCCCTCGTTCAAAATCTGGTAATTCGAACCTCGTTACGAATTATCACCCTATTAATCACACTCTTATTATTTGAAAAGTTAATTAGGAAATCTTTGTTGGATTACCTTGGCCCAGATGCGTTCTCCTCAGTCCAACATGGTTTCCTGAACCGAAAATCTTGTGCAACCTGCCAGTTAGAATATTCAGATCACATAACCAGTTCACTAGACCAAGGATTATCAGTGATTATTTTATCCCTAGACATAAGCAAGGCTTTCGACCGGGTTCCACATACGCTACTCCTTTTGAAGTTATCATATTTATGTATTCATGGGCCTTTATTAAGCTAGTTTTATTCTTTTCTGCCTGATCGTACCTTACCGGTCAGCGTTAACGGTGTTACTTCACCTAATCAGCCGATTTCAAGTGGCGTAATTCAGAGCAGTGTTCTAGGCCCTCTTCTTTTTCTCATCTATGTTAATGATCTGCAAAGTGTTGTGAACCACTCTAAACTTTTTATCTTCGCTGATGATATAAATGTCGTCCTATCATTTCCACCTAATGAAATGCCACACACTCTGAACCTCCTTAACACTGATCTTGCATATCTATCAAGCTGGGGCGAACAATTGCGATTAGAATTTTCGGCTCCTAAGACACATTATGTTGGATTACACTGCTTAATCCCCTGTGAAACACTTACATTAAATGGTTCAACCGTAACTCCCTCTGCAGAAGTTAGGGATCCCGGATTTAGGTATCCTTATTCTCTCAACTTTAATGAGCAAGCAATACATCTCCTCACGAGAACAAGACAAAACTTTGGCTTAATTGACCACAAATTCCTGCTACGCAAAAGTAAGATTGCACTATATAAAATGAAGGTCCTGCCAATTCTTGATTATTGCAATGTCATATATTCCCACGCAGGGAGGCGTAATTGTTTTCTCTTAGAGTCTCCAACGTACTTTACCCAAAATAACTTTGGGCCATTCTAAACCTTTGCCCCATCTTGAAAGGTGTAATTTGCTGAGTATCGAACCACTATGGCTACGAAGAATTCATCTGAATCTGCTCCTTTTCTTCCGAATTATTACCCAGTAGCCAGTTAAGATTCAGTCTGGCATGCGTTTTCGCGATTATATTCAAAATGATCTGTGCAATCAAACAAGGCTATTGAATATCCCTTTGTATTGCGCTAGAGTAAGACGTGACTTCTTCTAAATTTGATATGCACAACTTTGGAATTCTGTTTCTCTTCATTTCCGTATGTGCACATCTACAGAAAAATTTAAAACGCTTGTAGGAACTCTTACCGTTCACTTACTATCCCAAATCCTTAAGATAAACTCTTCTCTAGACATTCTTCACTCTCATGGGAACTCAGGTTTCTAATTCCACATCTTTCTTCACATATTAGTATATCATGAGGTCTGATAGTATTCTCTGGATAACTGGCCATTCAAGTGTCAGGTTACCGGACCTTAGAAATGCTTTTACACTAATTAACCTCAACATAGCATTAGATGACATTTTCTATACACCATTATGTATATAACTGTCTTTTTTTTCGTATGAGGCCTAGAAACGTCACATTTTTATCCGAACGTGCAAAATAATAAAATCCACCAAAAAATAAAATAACGTGAAAAAAACTAAAAAAGGTGTTTTTTTAATGTACATTCTTGATTTCTAAATGATGTATTTTACTTTGATGACCTCTCACCTTGTTGGTGAATATCCTTCATTCTATTCCAGTGTCTTCGAATAACTCACCATCCGTGAAACTGCCTCGAAATCTATCCGCGCAAGATTTGTTCCGTATGCGATTCACTCTCCTGCAGATGACAAAAATCCGGCTGGTGAACAAATTTTGGTTCGATTCGTCGACAGTTCTTCAAGAGTTTTGGATCACACAACGTACTCTTCTGTCATGCTATTTACCACACCATCTCTCATCACTCACAATTTCTTAGATTTACTTATTCCGATGGATTTATGTTCCCTTCTCAATCTTTTCAACCAACCTTTCCGTAAAACCGTGAATTTCTGCATATATAATTTATTTATCAATATTGTGTGACAACGTCATTACAATTTGCTCCACTTTTTCCATAATTATTTTCAATATCTGTTCTCCATTTCATTCTTGCATCCTTGCCATTCGTAAATCTTGACATGATTTACATGAAATGTAATTTTTATTAGACATTAAGAAATTTTTTCTCACCTACTGTATATTCATTTCCAATATTGAACGGGGAAAATGTTTAAAAATCCCGCTCACTTCGGTCACTCGCACTGTTCTATTTTCTTTTGCAGTTCAAATTTTGATAAAATGATCATGTATTACATGCCTTGGATGTCCAAGAATATATAATATTATTATAGAAATAGAGCTGCTAAACAAAGGCTCAAGAATGACTAAATAAATGATAGGGAAAATATCCTGTGGTGTTAGTGGAAAAAGTGACCGGAAGGAAATCAAAGTATTCGAGAAGGAATGAGAGCACTGAAGAGAAAAATGAGACGGAGATGGTTGTTCATCTAAAATGTGATAGAATAAGGATTTTCTGTGACCTGACCGTTACAGAGTTTCGTGCCCGAGATCCCATCACCGCCTGAGAGATGGGAAATCGTGTTGACCGCCCGCGATTTGCGAGTGAAAACCGGCAACAGTTCGCACGTTTCCGGTAGATGTTTCGTGTAAATATACGATGAACTGCCGTGACCTTCGGCTTAAATAAAGCGCAATTCTCCACTCAAGTAGCGAACATACAGACGAATAAAGTGGTAACCCGTGGCCTCGACTAGCCAACGGAAAAACATTTTGCACGTTCTGGGTCGGGACCGAGATTTTGTTTTTATTCAGGAAATGATCATCATAAGTCCGCTGGCCCCGACGGTATACATCCGGCTATTTTTCAACCGCTCGTGAATATAGCTTTGAAATCAGCAATCTTGTTGAAGCTACCTTAATTCAGGGTGTACTACCGGATGATTGGAAACGAGCAGCGGTAGTAGCCATTTACAAAAATCGTCCGATTTCTGATGTACGCAACTATAGTCCAGTAAGCCTGACAAGCATTCTATGCAAGTGTTTGGAAAAAATTAATCGGCACCAGATATGGGAACATTTGGTAGCCAATTCCTTGCTTAGCACGTATTTGGGAAAGGAAAGTCCTGCCTAACCAATCTTCTAAGCTATCTTCATGAAGTGACATTAAGTCTCGATAAAGGGAGAGTAGTCGAAGTACGCTTTCTTGATTTTTAAAAGGCCTTTGACTCAGTGGATTATAGGTAACTTCTGCACAAACAAAGGATGTGTGGCGTCACAGGTGAACTAATTCGATGGTTAGACAGCTTCTTAACTAATCACACTAACTATGTTAGAATTGCAGGTGTGTACTCGGTGGAATCAGTGATACGCATTGGAGTGCCTCAAGGCCCGGTGCTTGGTCCACTACTTTTTCTTATGTTTGTAAACGACCTGTCAGCCTCTTTGAGTTCACGTTATTTCCTATTTACTGATGATGTTAAGATCCAAGAAACTGACAGTAGAGATACGGTTATCTTTGATTTAGAAAAAGTAATCGAGTGGCTTAAAACATGAGACTTGACACTGGACTTGGGAAAGAGTTGCGTTCTGTCGACTGATTTCGCAACAACCGAACAAGAAGTCGGCGAACAAACTATCATTTTAGCTGCTGCTCAGAAATTAAAGGATATGAACTATAACAGGAGATTTTAAGTGGGCTACTTATTGTGCCGAAGCTGCAAAAAATGTTCGCAGAGAATTGTTCAGACTTCGCTTTGCGTTGTCTTACCGAAAACCTTCAATCTTCATTTCCTTATATTGAGCAGTCGTGCGGCCTTACTTGGAATACTGCGCTCAATCCTGGACACCGTATTTGAAAAAGATATCGCATGTCTCGAAAGGGTCCGGCGCATTGATACTATGATGGTTGAGCGTCAGAGAGGAGAAACCTATGAGGCAAGACTCAATGACCTCGAACTGTTCTCACTAAAGAGACTGCGGCTGCAAGGCGACATAATAGAAGCCTTCAATATTTTAGAGAGTCTAACGGGTGATAATATTACTGAACTTCCTTAACTTGCCACTAAAGCAGCTACAAGGGCTAATTCTATGAAACTTGTTAAGAGTAGGCCCTGGTTGCTGCTACGTGAGCACTTTTTCAGCAACCATGTGATCAACTTCCGGAACAAGCTCCCAGATTGTATAGTAAGCCTCCCAAATGTGTTGAGCTTTAAAAGTGACTTATACGATAAATGGCCCGCCGTATTTCCGCACGTTGTCGAATAAAAAATTAAAAAACAACAAAAAACGAATTGTTACTTTTTTATATCTCATATCTGTCAAGGCCCTCGCAACCTGACAGCATCTTAGCGCGCATGCAGTCTATGACTGTGCTTCACTCCGCCTAGACTAGGCTAGTGATTTCATAAATCGTGCATTGTTTACGCATATTATTGCATTGTTTCCTGAATAGTTGACCTCTCACCGTGATGGTGAAGAGAACCCCTACCTTACTTCCCAGATATCCGGAAACGAGAACGTGTGAATTTCTTGAGAAATGCTCTGCAACCATATTTGTCGCAATACATTGTCGGTAATTTGTTGACCGCCCTGCGATTACTTGAGGTGCCGCAAATATTGGATAGGGTAACGGTTACCAAGTTCGGCGCCAGAAAGTAGCTTGCGTAAGTTCTGTTCGTCAGTCGAGCCAATGCGGGAAATCACGGTTGATTTTAGGACATCGTGAGGATCGGTGGACGGACGGGTGTTAATAAGATCAGCAACTCCCTTGGTAACCGAAGGCGGGAGCATGCCAACCACACGATTGTACTGTGTTCGTTGCGTCGGAACGCGATATGATTCGAATAGCGCTTTAATTTGTGCAAACCATAAACGAGGATCACTCATATCAAATGTGGGTAATTTAAAATAGCTTATTTTCTCCTCTGCGACGTCGTGTGATTCACTGTCAGATTTCATGTTGTGAGAAAAATAGTGTGCAAAATGAGAAAGCAAAATGCGTATACTGGAATGGATGAAAAAGTAATCCAATTTCGGGCTCACTAATTGTAGTGGTAAACCTAGTCAAGATAAAGTAATAAATAAGACTGGGCAACTAGGCGTGTTACCACTAACAGTTTATAGTTTATAGTCGAAACACAATGCTATTCCGAAGTAGTTTAGATCACGCAACCACAGAACACATTAACTCCAGCACAATCACGACAGTAGATGAAGCTAGTCCCAAAACAAAACAAGAGATGCGTCACGCCACGTGTAACCCAAAAACCGCGCGCTTTATATTGTACATAAACCGCTAGTCGGCATAAGCAGTAAAACAAACGCAGTAAAAGTTATGCAAATAGGAAACACTATAGGTAAGAACTTTATACTTAATATCAAAGTGCCGGGTGCTCAATCGCATACAGTCGAAGGAAATCTTTGCGCGTGATTGGCTTTTAGACAACTTCAGCCCTGTGCAACTAAAAAGATCTTGTCTCAATATGTAGGTGATGATATAGCAACAAACTGGCAGCTTATACACCACTGTCTGTCTTTCTTGCAAGATAGGTTTACAACGCAACTAGCCACAGTGGTGGACACCTGCGATGCGACGAGTGATTAGAATGCGGTGACCGTGTTTGAAAAACTTACAAAGCTTCTCATACACAACGGTCCTGGACAAGGTATAAAATGGTCAGAAATAAGGCTGTGGGAATCCAACGCAAGGCAAAACGGGATTTTGAATCACGTTTGGCACGCAATATAAAGCACTACCCAGAGCCTTACTGTAGTTATGCCCAATCCAAAGGCAAAACGCGCGAATGGATTGGCAACCTTCAGCAGGAAAACTAACCCCAAATAGTTTCAGATTCAGAAAAGGCTTCGGCCTTTCTCAAAAATTTCCAGTCTGTTCACAGGCTTGATCGCCAAATAGATCTGCCTGACATGCCAGTCATCAAAAGGCCTGATATCGTTACTCCACTTGAGGAGTTATTATTTAATGATGATAAGGTTGAACTTGCACTTGCAGCAACCAACCCTCATAAATCTGCTGGCCCAGACGACATTTACCTCTCAAATTATAAAAAACCTGGCGCCAAAACTAGCAGATCCTGTGGGTCGTATTTTTAACGCTTTCTTGCAACATGGATATATTCCTAGTATTTGGAAGCTGGCTAATGTGATCCCGATACATAAAGGTGGCAGTCGATCCTCAGCTTGTAAGTACAGACTTGTAAGTCTTACTAGAATCCTATGTAAAATCCTGGAGAAACTTATTAGGGATAGGATCTGTCGCCATCTAATTGATTACTCGTTGCTGAAATTCTGCTCAGCACGGCTTCCTTAGAGGGAAGTCGTGCTTAACAATTCTCTTATGTTTTCTTAACAAGGTCACTATGAGGCTAGATAAGGGCTAACAAGTTTAAGTTTTTTATTTGGACTTTTACAAGGCCTTTGATTCGGTAAACCACAGATTGCTTGTAGACAAACTTGGTTATATTAGTTTTGATGGTTTTTTGAAGAAATGGATAATAGGCTTCTTGAGTAATAGATTCTTTCGTGTCAGGATAGGCAAAACCTATTTTCGTGGTTCAAATCTTTCCTTACTGGTCGCACCTTTTCGGTAGATATAAATGGCTACCGTTCTAGAACTTTGCCAATTCCAAGCGAAGTCATACAAGGAAGCGTTCTAGGTCCACTACTCTTCTTGATATTTATCAACGATATACTATCTGTCATAACACACTGTAAGATCTTTTTGTTTGCAGATGATATAAAAGTCGCAATAGCCTTTCCATCTAACCAGACTAACGACTTTATATCAAAATTGAACCAAGACCTGGATGCTCTACTTCAATGGAGTATTCGAAACGGTCTTGAGTTCTCCACCAATAAATCAACTTTCATAAATTTCATCTGTATCATACCAAAAGATTCGATCATCCTAAATAATACACCATTACAACCAGCACAATGTGTTCGTGATTTAGGTTATCGATATTCTGGATCACTTACATTTCATGAACAAATTTGCTACTTAATTTCTAAAACAAAAAAGAATATAGGTTTATTTCATAGATACATCTCTCTGCCCCAGTGCAAGCTGGAACTTTACAAGTTACATACACTACCTTTATTAGATTACTGCAACATTATATCTAGTAACATTACTCGGTCTGATAGCTATGCTTTAGAAGGCATCCAACGTTCTTTCACACGATCCATTACCACCAGTTCGGACAAGCATTCATATAAGGAAAGATGTCAGATCCTGGGATTGGAACCATTATGGTTTCGAAGAATAAAACAAAATCTTATACTCTTTTACAGAATATTGAAAAAAGATAAGATTGACATTGATTTACAATTAGATTTCAAAAACTCTGAAGTATATAATCTTCGACATAAAAACAAAATATGTTTACCGAAAATCCACAATCGTATACGGGAAGATTTCTTCATTTATAAATATTCTCGTTTATGGAATTTACTTCTTAATAATATTAGATTAAGCACTTCACAAACTGAATTCAAAAAGCAACTCAACTCTTTTTTATCTCCGGAAAAATTAGGTAAGCTATTTCTAATTAATACAACTATAGATAATTTATACTCATACGGCATAAAAGGCTTTTAATATTTTTTAAGCAATAAAAATTTTAAAGTGACATATAACTTTTTTCTTGAGAATTTACTTTTCAGAATTGTTGAAATTCAACAAAATACACTCTCGCAATTCTTGAAAGGGCGATGCAACTCATATCTTCGTGACCCGATGATGTGAACTCTTTATACAATAATCTGCGTTTGAAGTTGCATTTGGAACATCATACATGAATAAACATTGCGGTCCAGACCTACCCAAACTGTAATTAACCCATTTTAAACAATTACTGTCGTATTCGTTAAAAACATAAACCTTCATCATTTACTTTTTCCGATATTCTATCAACTTTATGTTTTAAACGAGCTACCGTCTGTACAAATGTTATCAAACTATTTTTTTTACGGTTGTTGACAAAAAACTTTTTTATTTATGTTTGACCTTAACATTTGTATAAATACCGTTTTATTTGATGTACTTATTCATGAAAATAGATGATCATGCATGGCATGACTTGGTGTATCCAAGAATATATCATTATATTTTATTAATTTTATTATTATTATTAATAATGTATTCATGTATGTAAAGTAAAAGTTGTTAGTGGAGTCCCACAGGTTCCCGTACTCGGACCGCTACCTTTCCTCATTTTCATCGATGATTTGCAGCGTCGCTTAAGTGTCCCTGCTATGTTTTTGCAGATGATGTCAAGATTATCGGATCACTGGACGAAGAGGATCTTCTTGGTCTGCTACATGGGATCTACTAGTTAACTTCACTAAAGTTATCTCTTGTCTTAAATTCACTAAGAAGCTAGAGGTTGCTGGTCCAGTGGTATACTTCAGATAAATGGGGGTGGCCGAAATTTCGTGACTTAGCTTATAGAAGTTTCAGGGGACTTGTTACATGGTGGCTGATCAATGCGTAGTTGCTGCACAACGCGCTAAGAGAGAGATTTTTCGCCTTCAATCAGTTTTATCCTGCAGGTCCCCAGAGGTTCTCATAAATTATACAAAGCGGTTGTGAGACCACAACTCGAATATTGCGTTCAAGCATGGTCACCTTATTTGGAAAATGATATTGCTAAGCTTTAGGGTGTTCAACGCCTAGCTACTCGTATTACTATTGGGCAATCAGGTAGGTCGTATGAAGAACGATTTGTGAGTCTCTTCTCACTAAAAAGGTGGAGGCTACGTGGGGACCAGATTGAAACCTTCAAAATCATGTCAGGTTTCAGTACTATTGATCTCAGTGAATTGTACGCACTGGCGCCAAGTGTGGGTCTAATGTTAGTAAGTTCTTCTTCAGTGAAAAGGTTTTAAATTATTGGAATCGAATTCCTAAAGAAGTTGTTTGTTCTACTTCGGTAGGGGGTTCCAAGAATGGACTCGACTCTGTGTGGCTTTCATTATTTCCTGATTTTTATCCGTAAGGCAATAGTTGGTATGATCCTCATGTTGTCTTTGAAACGCACTAATATTTCTCCTCACCTATTAGTTGGGGGTGTTTTTCTGTTGCATTCCAGATTACTCTCATACCAGAAGATATTTGTGAGGATATTGTTTGAAGTGGTGAACGCTCTCCTGTGGCATACCACCGAAAGAAATCTGGACACTCGATTGGCTCGTTAGCCACATACAGTCCTGTGCAAACTAAACTGAACTGAACTTGAACTCATGATAAACGAAGATCTCCCCCACAGTGAGACATCGATAAATATAGCTTTTTACCTAATCCAACTAACATCGGTATTTCTAACTGTCGCTAGGAGAAGACTGGCACTTGCATGTGCTTATAGAAGCCCGACCGCTTCATTATTAGACGACCAATTACTGATGGACACCTTGGAAGTACTAGAAGGGCAATGCTGTTGTTGTTGTTGGCCTCCGTCGGTCGATGTCGACCATGGATGTACATCACATCGCATGAATTTCATGTTTTGCAACATTTTGAATGACTAAACAGTCCGATTTGGGAGGAACAATCTCTCCCGCAGCGCTTGCGACGATAGTCAGAACTTTGTTGTAATGCATCAGTTGCACGCCGGCGGCGTGATCTGCGTTCAGCAGCTAGGAGCTGTATTTGCTCCTCCCCGGCTTGCAGTCAACGCTTTTCACAATGCCTCTAAAGTGAGCGGTCAAGAGCAAGTTTTTCCCAGCTTGCGGGGTCAATGTCAAGGGCTTCCATATCTCTTTTGCAAACATCTTTGTACCGCAAGTGCGGTCTGCCCAATGGTCGACTTCCTAATTGCAACTCACCGTAGAGTAGATCTTTACGGAATACGACCATTTTCCATTCTATAGACATGACCAAGCCACCGTAGGCGGCGCTGACGTAATAGGGTGAACATGCTCTGTAGACCAGCTTTCGAAAGCACTTCAGCGTTAGTCACTCTGTCCATCCACGATATGTTCAAGATACGACGGATGCTTCGTAGATGGAAAGCATTCAGCTTCCGTTCGTGTCTTGCGTGGGTGGCCCAGGTTTCACTGCCGTATAGTAAAACATTTAGTACGCACGCGCTGTATACCATCATCTTTGTCTTTACAGTCAGCTTGCGGTTACCCCAAACACGAGAGTTCAATCGGGACAAAATGACAGCTGCTCTGCCAATCCGCTTATCAATCTCCGTGTCTAGCGAGATGTTATCCGCAATGGTTGAACCAAGATATGTGAAATGATGTACTGGTTCAAGCTTATAGTTTCCAACAGTGATGATTGGTGGCGATACAGTCCCTTGACCAAGGACTTTGGTCTTGCTCATGCTGATGTTTGGACCAAAGTCTTTGCATGCGACGAATAACGTACAGTATTAGCGACTGTATGTTCTCTTGGGAGTGAGAATAAAGGCTGCATCGCGGCAAACACAGGTCCAGTTTATCACATCCGTACTTTGTTTGGCTCACCACGGTTTTCTTTGAAACTTGCCATCCCTTCGCGTGCGTATGTAATGCCTTCTTGTCTCGTCTTAAAAGCTTGCTTCAGAATCATAGCAATAAATGCCGAACTCGTGGGAGCAAGAACCACACTTGTTGACGCCACTGCGAATTCCAAATGCTTCTGAACTGCAACCGTTAGAATGTACTGAGCATTCATGCTGATGTGGAAGCAAATAATAGTGGGCTCACATCCTTGTGGGGCATCCTATCAGATCAATCGATTTTGAAAAACCCTTCCTTTCCCCTGCTGACGTGTCGAATGCCTTCGTTTAAATCAATAAAAACAGCGTATAATGGCATCCGTTGTTCCCTTCCCGGACACTTTTCTTGAAGGTTGTCTCAGGGAGAAGAATCAATGTCACGTTGTCTTCCCCCTTGCGGAAGCCACATTGAGATTCTGGAGTAATTCTATCATCTAAAACTTGCGGGGCCGGATCTGTGATCTTTAGTCAAACATTTGCCTACACATTCAGAAGGGAGATTCCCCTGTAATTGTTGCAGTCGCCTCTGTCACCCTTATTTTTAAATAGCGTGATGATCTTTGTGTCTCGCATCTCTTGTGGGACACCCCCCTCCTGCCAGCACTGAAGAAGCAAATGGTGAAGAGGCTGTAATAATGCTGCTCTATCGCATTTGATGAGCCCAGGTGGAATTCCGTCGTCACCAGGGGCCTTCCCATTCGCTAAGCGGTCGATTGCCTTATTGAGCTCATCAAGAGTAGGAGGGGTATCTAGAGATTCAATGGTCGGCAACCGTTCGACATTTTCAAGTGCATGCGGTAGAACCGTACTGTCCCTAGAGTAGAGGGAGGAGAAGTGCTCTACCCATCTTTCCATCTGCTGAGTTTTGTCCACAATCGTGTCATCAGATACAGACTTAATGGGAGCCGTTTTAAGTTTGTTTGGACCAATGGCTCTCTTGATCCATCATAAATGCCGTTAAAATTTCCAGTATCCGCAGCTTTTTGGATACTAAGACTGATTTCTGTCCAGTAGTCATTTGCACACCGCCTTGCAGTCTGTTGGACCTTATTTCTGGCTGCTCTTAAAAGTCGTAAGTTTTCATCTGTTGGCATACCTTTGAACATCAAGAATGCTGACCGTTTCTCATTCAACACAGCAGTCATCTCAGAAGCTTTTGCTTCGAACCAGTCGCTCGTTCGAGCTTTCTTCGGACCAAAAGTGGAAAGTGCGACTGCGGCAATATGCAGCTTTTTAATCAATTCCCCAGTTCTCTGAAGGCAGTTCAAGGGGGTTGTCTTTTTGAACTCGACCTGGTTAAGGCTTTTTTTGCGAATCTCGCAGTTAGATTAGGTTCTGCACCATGCGACATCTAGTGACGTCTCAGCCCTAGCTTTAGCAAGATGCAATTTGGTGCGGTTGAAATCTCGTGTGGTTGATCCTCATTGTTTGTTAGTCTCACCAGTCTCTTCTCTACTTCTCGGAATGATCATGTCGCAGCTGCGCTTTGATTGACTGGTGAGGAGCACGCTTCCTATATTAGTCTTCCGTACGCTTAACAAGAATAATATCAAGTCTGATGCCAATGCTTAGAGCGAGGATGCTTCCAAGAGACTTTATGCTGTGGTTTTGTTTGAAAGAAGGTGTTACTAACACAAAGATTGAACTGTGTGCACAATTCCAAAAGGCGTTGCCCATTTTCATTGGTTTTACCTACACCGAACCTTCCGAGACAGTTTTGCAAAGACTCGTAGTCTGCACCAACTCTGGCATTGAAATCACCCAATACCACTACACAGTTTTTCTGTGGCACGTTTTGCAGGACGGCTGTGAGGTTATGATAAAAAGCGTCTTTTTCAGCAGGCGTCGCAGAGAGCGTCGGTGCATAAACGTTGACCAACGTAATGGTACCAGTAATGCACCTCAGATTTAGAGTCCAAATCCGTTCGCTCTCGCTGCTGCTCGGTTCTGTTGCTTTTAATGTCGTTTCGCACGGCAAACCCAACTCCATGCAGTCGAGGCTCATCGGAACCTCTTCCTTTCCAAAAGAATGTGTAATCACTTTCTGTTAGCTTACCAGTGTCTGGTAAGTGCGTCTCTTGTAGGGCAGCCACGTCGACATTCAGCCTCTTTAGCTCGTTGTTAATCACGGCGGACTTTCTAACGCCTCTGATATTCGAGACGTCGGCATGAAATCCTGGAAGCATGGACCGGACGTTCCAGGTTCCAAGTTTCAGAACTGACATTTGTTGTTTGGTATTTCGATTCGCTGGTGCGGAAAAATACAGTCTGCTTGTCGGTTGATTCCTAATCCCCATGCACCCAGTGAGGATAGCAGACCGTGGCGAGACGGCACCTTATTGACTGGGGGCTGCTCAGCTTGAGGCGGGCGGTAGCCGTCCAATGAGACCTGGAAGTCTCTCCAACCGTCGAAAGCAGCCCCAGGCGCTTAGCTCTACGCCAGTCGAGCCATAGCTTTTAACCGGTATCTGCTGCTTCCCGTGTTATTTTCCGTAGAAGCGGAATGGAGTGTCCTCTACATTTGTGCGTTGTGATGTACGCCAGGGCAGTTCAATATGGAGAACTAGCTGTTGCCCATGCAGCAAGTGCTCCCTCTCCACGGCACCACTGGAACCAAAGGAACAGCTAGGCTGATACGTTTGGACAACGATGCCGTCGCAGGAGTTAGCAGGACGAAGTTGAATAAACTTCGGACTGCCCAACGGGACTCCGGCTCCGGATTTTTCCTCAAGGTTGATGCAACGCATTAGTAATTGTTGGAGACTTCAATCTCCCGGGCATTGATTGGCGTACTGAAATTTCTTCATCAGAGTCAGTTGAATCGCAATATCTAGACTGGTTTCATGTCGGGGCCTTTTATCAACATGTCAGGGAACATACTAGGTTTAGGACTGGACATACTCCGTCAACTTTAGATTTGGTTCTATCGTCTCATGAAAGAGATATTTATGGAATCAAATACCTTTTGCCACTAGGCAAGAGCGACCACGCTGTAATTCTTCTTGACTAGACTTTAGTGCATCCTAGTCCACAAATAAAGATGTCCCGCAACTTTGGTCGAATGGACATCGTCCAACTACAAACTAAAGCAATGAATCTAAGTTGGGAACCAGACGAATTAGAACCTAATGTATAAATCATGTGGAATATTATAAAAAGGCATCTTTTACAACTACATGATAATTTTGCTCCTCTACAACCAGTGAGAACGCGAGGAAAACCACCCTGGAGGAGCGCGTCTATTCGCAAGGCTATTAGATGTCGTGACCGTAGCTGGAGGGCTTACAAATTCTGTGGAGCTCACAAATCTGAACTGCAGTACATACAGACCAGGAATGCAGTTGTTGCGCTGCCAAGGAAAGCTAAAAAGGGACTTCGAATCCTGACTTGCCAAAAAAGCAAAGATTAACTTGAGAGCCTTTTATGGCTATGTTCAGTCCAAGCGATCATTGAAAGAAGAAATAGGTACGTTAGTGCTGGACGATGGCAATACGGCTTTGACTGCAACGGAAAAAGCCGATGCGTTGCATTTATTCATCTGCAGCGTTTATCGACCGATTCAGGTAACTGTTTAGAAACTCACGAGTGCAGAGCACCTCCCTTTAGCTCGGTGAAGGTTAATCGGGAAATGGTCACCACAGTTCTGTCGCAGCTGGATAAAACTAAGTCAGCTGGCCCCGACGGTATACATCCGGATATTCTTCAACCGCTCGCGAATATAGTTAGCCTTGCAATCAGAAATCTTTTCGAAGCTACCTTACTCCAGGGTATACTACCGGATGATTAGAAATGAGCGGCGGTAATAGCCATATACAAAAAGGGTCTCAACGCAACTACAGGCCAGTAAGCCCGACAAGCATTCTTTGCAAGTGCTTTGAAAAAATCATTCGGCATTAGGTATGTAAACATTTGGTAGCCAATTCCTTACTATCCGACGCCCAGCACGGATTCTAGAAAGAAAAGTGCTGCCTAACCAATCTTCTAAGCTTTCATGATGAAGTGACATTACGCCTCGATGAAGGGAGTATAGTCGAAGTCTGATATCTTGATTTTCAAAAAGCATTTGACTCGGTGAACCATAGGTACTTTCTGCACAGACTAAGTATGTGTGGCGTCTCAGGTGACCTACATCGATGGTTAGACAGCTTCTTAACTAATCGCACTAACTTTGTGAGAATTGCAGGGGAGTGCTCGCAGGAATCACTGATTTTCAGTGGAGTGCTTCAAGGCTCGGTGCTTGGTCCATTACTTTTTCTTATATTTGTAAATGACCTGGCAGCGTGCTTGAGTTCACGCTGCTTTCTGTTTGCTGATGATGTTAAGATCCTATGAACTGACAGTAGAGGTACGCTTACCTCTGATTTAGAAAAAGAAATTGAGAGTAGAAAGAAGTGGGATTGCCACTAAACTTGGGGAAGAGCTGTCTTCTGACGACTGATTTAGCGACAACCCAACAAGAAGTTGGTGATGATACTATCAGAATAGCGGCTGCTCAGAAAGTGAAGGATCTTGACATTACTAAAACTGGCGATTTTAAGTGGGCTACTCAATGCGCCGAAGCTGCAAACAAGATTCGCAGAGAATTGTTTAGAATTCGCTGTGCGTTGTCTTACAGAAAACCTTCAATATTCATTCCCTTATATTAAGCAGTCGTGCGGCCTTACTTGAAATACTGCGTTCAATCCTGGACACCGTACTTAAAAAAGATATCGCATGTCTCGAAAGGGTCCGGCGCATTGATACTATGATGGTTGAGCGTCAGAGAGGAAAAAACTATGAGGCGAGACTCAAGGACCTCGAACTGTTCTCACTAAAGAGACGGCGGATGCAAGGCGACCTGATAGAATCCTCCAATATTTTAGAGAGTCTTAATGGTGATAATATAACTTAACTTCCTAAACTTGCCACTAAAGCAGCTACAATGGGTAATTCTATGAAACGTCTTGAGAGTAGGCCCTGGTTGCTGGCACGTGAGCACTTTTTCAGCAACCGTGTGGTCAACTTCTGGAACAAGCTCCCAGATTGTATAGTAAGCCTCCCAAATGTGTTGAGCATTAAAAATGAATTTCACGTTAAATGGTCTATCATATTTCCGCACATTGTCTAATAAAAAACCTTTTTGAAAAACAAAAAGAACGTATTTTTACATTTTTTCACATATCTGTCTAGGCCAGGACAACCTGACAGCAAATTAGCCCACATGCAGTCCATGACTTTGTTTCACTTCACCTCAACTAGGCTGGTGATTCCATACACCACACATTGTTCACGCATATTATTGCATTGTTTCCTGAATAGCTGACCTCTCACCGTGCTGGTAAAGAGAACCCCTACTGTAAATGACAAAAATTTGTGTAAAATTCCTTTTTATATTTCTATTTAAACAAATTGACAATTTCTTAGTTCATCACGGTTTTACCTATTTGTGTATACATTTTTGATACTGTTCGATCCACTTGTACACATTTTTTGTTTTGTTGAACTAATTGATTTTGCTTGGCTGCCTCTAAATTCCACATATTTTGCACGTGGTATTTGCGCTTATTTCATTGTTTCAATTTGGACACCAATTTGTGTGTCATTTGTTGTTTGATACAGAAATTTGGACGACAACATTGGTAAATTAACTATTTCTAGTTTTTATGCGTCAGGTCGTCATTTTCATTGAATTTATTATTGTTGGAGTTTTGACTCCATTGTACCGGAGCGTTCCTATATAATTGAGGTCTGTATACCATTATTATTGTAACTGTCATTAATTACAGTACCGTAGTAAACCCAAATAGTGGTTCTGAATTTGTCGAACTAGGGACGGGGGATCTACGCGTTAACTAACGACATTGGTCGTAACACCTACCTTACTTTCCAGATATTCGGAAACAAGAACGTGTGAAAAGTATGAACTGTATACTTGATATCGAAGTGTCGCGTGCTCAACCGCATACCGTCGAAGGAAATCTGGGCGCGTGATTGACGTTTAGCCACCTTCAGCCCTGTGCAATATACAGGTTGTCTGTCGTCAGAATTGTCCATTTTTTGTTCATTTTGAAATTATATGATCATGACAACAATTTAAAAAAAATCTTGTTATATGATGCCTCGTTTTAAATGTCATGTTTTAAATGTACACACCAATTTTCCATAGGTAACTTCTCACCGGCTTGGTGAAGAGAAAGCCTTTCTGTTTTTCTCAGTCGCAGCTACAAATTCTGGGACCAAAGAACGGCTTGGAAAACATCGGAGTACCTGCGCATACGACAAGGATACCAGAGAAAAATTAACCAAATTTGGCACTGGTGGGCGCTCCTTTGAAGCTTTCCACAGACGGAAATTCTGGACGCTCGATTGGCTTATCCCTTGGCGACACGATCTTCGAGGATATCCAAATCACAATAAGGAAAAAACGCTTTGACACTGGTGGTCGCTTCTCTGCAGCTTTCCACCGAAAAAATTCTGGACGCTCGATTGGCTCGTTAGCCACATAGTGTCCTGTTCAAACTGAACTGAACTGAAATGAACTTGAACTTCTGGTTCTTGAGACCGCTACAAAACCGCTCGGAATGCCTGTGTTAAATTACAACGTGTGCTCAAACAGGATTTTGAGTTATCTCTAGCTAGGGATGCTAAATCCAACCCGAAAAGGTTTTATAGCTACGCACATTCAAAAGGAAAAACTAGGGAAAACATAGGGGATTTGAAACTGGAGGACGGAAAAGTTGCCGATACCGACCTGTCTAAGGCGACTGCCTTCTCAGGGTTTTTCAGTAGCGTTCAACGACGGGATAATTCTTCAAACGCACCGTCAGGTCTGCTTAACCTGACACCTGGTGTCCATGTATTAGATGAGTTGTCCTTCAATGAGGCTGAGGTGTTTGACGCACTTATCCATGTTCGGGTCAACAAATCTGAGGGACCGGACGGCATCTACTCAATTATGCTTAAAAATCTTGCCTCAGTGCTTGCCGAACCGTTTTGCCAGCTCTTTAATTCATGCCTGCAACTGGGAGTTGTTCCCAGTAAGTGGAGGGAAGCCATAGTCGTGCCAATACACAAAGGCGGTTGCAGGTCAACTGTTGGTAACTATAGACCGGTCAGCCTGACCAGCACCGTCTCGAAAGTAATGGAAAAACTGCTGCGTGATAAAATCTGTCAGCATCTTTGTCGGCATTCTCTGTTGAGTGTAACTCAGCATGGATTTCTTAAGGGTAGATCCTGTCTGACTAACCTCCTTAGCTTTCTCAATACTGCCACTAAAAGGATGGATGAAGGGAAGCCTGTCGAAGCCCTCTACCTAGACTTCAGTAAGGCTTTCGATTCCGTAAATCACCGCCTTCTAGAGATTAAGCTAGCAGCCAAAGGCATACGTGGTAGTCTACTTGCTTGGATAAAGGCCTTCCTTACAGGTAGGACATTCCGAGTGAGAGTAGGATGTACGCTGTCGAATCAAACCGACGTGATCAGTGGTGTACCCCAAGGTTCGGTACTTGGCCCTCTTCTATTCCTGATTTTCATCGATGACTTGTCCTCTGAATTGAAGTGCCCATGCTTCATTTTCGCGGATGATGTGAAATTCATCGGATCAACGGATGAAGAGACCTTGATGCACGACCTTGAGCGGGTCATAAACTGGTCATACCAGTGGGATCTCCCACTGAACCTAAATAAGAGCCAACTCTTGTCAACACTGGTTGATAAGATTTCGGTCCAGGTGGCGGGGAATTCCCTCAGTGTTAACGCCACACAGTGTGTTAAGGATTTGGGTGTACTGGTTAGGGCTGACTTCAAATGGGAGGACCAATGTGCCGCTGCGGCTCAGCGTGCACGCAAGGTACTTTTTCGGCTGAAATCAGTGCTATCGAGCAGAAGACCCGATGTATTCCTGCCACTGTACAAGGCATTAGTTCGGCCGCATCTTGAATACTGTGTTCAGGCGTGGTGTCCTCACTACAAAAAGGACATCCTTCGACTTGAAAGTGTACAGCGCCTCGCAACTCGCATGATTGAAGGTCAGCGAGGGAAACCGTACGCTGTGCGCCTAATGTCTCTCGATCTTTTCTCCCTTAGGCGCCGTCGTTTAAGAGGTGACTTAATAGAAACCTTCAAGATCTTGAAGGGTTTGAGTGGCGTGCAAATGAACGACTTCTTTACCTTAAGCCCCGAGCTGGGCACCCGGGGCCACTCACTTAAAATTGCTAAGAAACGATGTCGGCTAGACTCCAGGAAACACTTTTTCAGCCTTAGGGTTGTTAACTTCTGGAACATTCTTCCAGAAGAACTTATATCCTGCAGTACCGTGTCTAGTTTTAAGCATGGGTTGGACCGCAACTGGGGTAAGTTGTTTCCTGGATACTCTCCTTAATTGCTTTACAAGCTTAGGTTTTTCATCTATTAGCGTTATCCCGTAAATAAAGTGAGGGCTAGAGTTCTCTGTTTTCAATTTTAATTATACACAATGCTACTTCAGCTGGTCTCTCACCGTGCTGGTGAAGAGAAACTGCTTTTTCTTTTTCCAGCATCGGCTATAACGCGGTGCTTCCTAAGTTCAACCCGGATAATCTCTTGGCTTCGCGATCGGTGAAGACTTCAAATATACAAAAAGAATATACGTTTTGGCAGTGGTGGGTGCTTCTCTGCAGCTTTCCACCGAAAGAAATTCTGGACGCTCGATTGGCTTGTTAGCCACATACTGTCCTGTGCAAACTGAACTGAACTGAACTGAACTGAACTGAACTTGAACAATTTGCGCGTTATTCAAATGCAAATGAGCTTTTTTTATGGTCAAGGGTTCAAACACTGTCTAGGTGATTGTTGGCTCATGTGATTGAACAGATTGGTCGTACCAACATTATACAACAGTAAAATACATGCACAACTTGTATAGGTTTCATTCAATTCACAGTTGTAGTAGAGGCTGCAAAAAATTGAAAGAATGGCATATATAATAATAAGGGTGGAAAACTGTAATAAATCATATAGCAGAAAACTTCAATCATAGCATTCTCCCCCACCTAATTAGAATGTGAGTATGCCGTTGAACATAACATGCGCAATATCAGGCTTGTCTGTTGCGCTAATTGCAATTTCATCGATGACATGAAGATTGAGAGCTGTACGGAGACCAGAGATCTAGGCACGATTGTGACTTCCAGCTTGAAGACCGCAGCAAACACTGCTCAAGCACGATCAAAGGCCTTGCGATGCTTGTGGGCCCTAAGAAGAACGTTTGCTGATTGGTCTATTCCTATGACAAAAATACTTTTTAGCACTTACGTTCGACCACTCCTAGAATACGGTGTTGTAGCGGCGTTTCCCTGCACCGCAGCCGAAGAGCGACTTCTAGAAAAAGTTCAACGACTTGCGACGAGATTCTGCACCAGTATCTGCAAGCTACCATACGCAGAGCGATGTCTGAAATTGAATATTTTCTCACTAGCCTACCGCAGGGTTCGTGGTGACATGATACTCCTCTATCGGATTGTTTGCCGGAACGAGCTTCCTGGCCTCAGATCGCTTTTTGTAGTTATCTCTGACCATCGCACAAAGGGCCACAAATTTCGGTTGCTCGTCCAACGGACGAATCGTCTGTCGCACTGGTAAAGATTTTCACAACGTGTTGTCGGCATTTGGAACTCACTTCCGGCCAAGGTTGTTGAAGCGCCAAGTCTATCTCTGTTCAAGAACAGCACCGATCAATTTCTCTGGTTCGCCAAAGACGACTGCTTTGAGAAACGAATCCACCTCCCAGGATACCCGAGGCGTTGGTAGTTATGCCGGTTCAAGAAAGAGCTTAAATGGAACTTTTGTACTCCTTCTGCTCTAAATATAATTGTATTGTATTTTATATGCTCCTCGAGTTTTGATTTAGCTGCGTCAGGTTGATTAAAATGAAAAGCGAGATACTTTACGCAGTCATGAGCGCTGAATTCAGGAATTTCAGAATGTTCGTCAAAATGCACGGGCGTGTTTTCCTTAAGATTGGGAGGGCGTGTGGCCTTCAGACAATCGTTACCTTTTGGAGCTCGATGATGTATTGAAACTGTATCGTCTCGACCATCATATAAATGGACGTTGGCATATTGCGGGTTGCATTCTAACAATTCAACTTCGTCAACAAAAGCATCATATTTGGAATCTCGGGAATGCTACTTGAGCATCAAAATAGCCACGCAATAATGAATGAATGAGTAAATGAAAGCACACGCTTGATCCCGGCAAATTGCCGTGCAGTCACAGACTACACATGGGCTAAGATACTGTCCGGTTGCTCAGGTCTAGACAGATATGAGAGAGAAAATAGAATAGAAATGGTACTAAGACTCCAGCGTATTTCAGCATGCAGCCCACTACCCGTGGCCAAACAATTTAGCCGCGTAGGAAGGGTAGTACTTGTCGCTGACCGACGGTTGTATGCGAATTGGCTTTCATGCGGTGTGATGCTTGTAGCGGTGCACAGTTTCGACCGAATTGAGTACAGTGCATCCAGAAGTACCGTCTCTCATTGGCTAGTAAGGAGACCATGGTATTTCAGGGTAAGTGGAATCGACTTTCATAAAATGCCATTGAGCCGTTCAACTTGATATCTGCACTGTGGTTTATCTGGCGTTGTACGGCTAGTGGCGATGCCATTGTCGTGGAGGAATTGTCTTAGTTCAGTAGACATGAATTAGGTACCGCGATAAGAGTGTATAAAACCTGACGTGTCAAATGTTGTGAAAACCAGCCGAAGGCATTGGGTAATAGTTGATAGATGTCAAGTCAGGGCAAGGAAAAGCGAATGGGAAGCGTGAATATTCATCGTCATTGTTAGCAAGTAACGGTTCCGGCTTGTTAATAGTAGTGGCCATTTGAACTCGAGGCTGAGTCTTTTGAAAGTCTGATTAGCTTTTATTAATTGGCCGCCTGTATGTTTAAAGTGTTGAGATTTTATTTAACAACAATCAGCAGTCTTTTTACGCACCTTATCCAAAGAGTAAGGCAAGTTTCGCGCATGACGTGCATGGAGCGGGTAGCCTAAGTTCTTGTGTAGCTGACGCAGTTTTATTAATGGTTCCACAAAACCACAAGCCGTGTGAAAGAGCATCCGCTGCCTGCTTCAACGGTCGTGAGAAGAAAACTACTGGTCCACTACTGATTAAGGGTTGCGGCGATCGGGACGTCAGATGCATCAGTGTCTACCGTCAATGGAACCGCATGATTGATTGTGATTACCAAGACATCTTCGAGACGGCTTATTAACTATTTGTATGCAGTAAGCGCAGATTCAGGAAGAGTGAAAACTTGGTTATTTATCAGTGGATATATAGTATCTGAAAACCGGTGTATTTAATGGGAGTAATAGACAAGCATGCCAACCAGGGAGAACATGGATCACTTATACCTTCTTTTAACAAATGTTCAATCTCCGATGTGATGAAACGCTCATCGACAAAAGAGTGGTGTCTGGATTTAATAGCCATAGGCTTGCTTGTGAACAGAGATGGAGTTGTGACTTTGGCTGCCATAAGTCAACATACAGAGAGCGAACGGGATCTCGATCTTTTCGTGCATTTTTAAAACGTCATGTCCAAACAATACATCCGAACACAGATTATGCATGAATAAAAATTTGAATTGTCGATAAACCAACTTTTTGTAGCGAATGCGTAGGTAACACAAGACTTCAGTTTGATTCGTGTGTTCGGTATTAGCAAGAGTTATTTTGTTTATACAGGGAACTATTTCCCAAGAGTTCTCACAAACATCCAAGGACTTTATGTAGCTCTTAGACCTCCCAGTATCTGTGAGAGCCTGCCGTCAGATACCATTGACCTTAGCAATAATGATAGCATTAGATTGGGATACTAAAGCTGCGGAACAGAAAAAAGCGGAAGCAACTGAACTAGTCGATGAACGGTTATTTCGCGTGTCCGATGATGACAAACAAACTCGTTGAAAATGACCTTTTCGCCACATCCTTTGCAGTATCTCTGTATGCCTAGTTCACCCACAAAAATAACATTTTGCCTCATGCATGACGGTGAGCATGGATATGAAATCGTGTAGCATTTCTGACACGACATCGTGCTAAATTAATTTGCCACCGGTTATCATCATCATTATGAAGCACAAGTCTGGAGCCAGACAAAGTGCCAAGCAATATGAAACAGGAAAAGCAGATAAGCAAGCGCGTGAAAAAAGGAAAGCAGGCAACTGAAATATGCAAAAGCAAATGCGCAAAATTAGCTTGTTTTTGTAGTTTCACTGTATGCGATTTTGTGGTTGTTTTGTTTTATTTTTTATATATAAAATAATACCTGATTGAAAAATTATGACACAATATAGTACACTGGCGCCACTGACTTCGGTCTGCAGCCAACTATTAGGTGAAGCTTTTTGACCCCACCCAGGCAAACGAATACGCCCAACTGAGCCTAGCGCTACAGTGAGTTTCTTCATCCCAACGCGCCACGTGATTTACTGGCCACCCGATTGTTTCTCCCAGTTTCTGTCAGGCTCTGTGAATAAGGCGCGGTACGGTAAACGGTGAGTAGGCATTCTCAAAACATGTCCCAACTATCGCAAGCGAGCAAGCATCAGCATTTCTCTCAGTCCGTGGCCACCTGGTCATAACACCCGCTTGCAGACATCTATATTTCTAACACGATACGGCCACCGAATGCGAGCAATCCTACGCAGGCAACGGGAAACAGAAACGGGAAAAACAGAAAGCCGACGGACATCTTCCGTTCGTATAGACCAGGTTTCGCAGCCCTAACGTAGTGTAGCACGCACCACTGCGTTGTACACTCGGCCTTTAGTATGGAGTGAAACCGCGTCGACGCCACAAGCGGCGAAGGTTAGCAAACGCTGCACCAGCTTTGCGAACACGATGTGAGATCTCGGCCTCGACCCAACCGCCAGCAGAGATACAACTGCCAAAGTAAACAAAGCTGTGGACCAATTCAAGATTGACATCGCACACAGTTAGGTTTGGCAGAGAGCCGCTCCAATCCTGAGTAAGTGTTTTACAATTGTTAGGCACAAGGCATATGCCATACCTTGAAGTTTCAAGTGCCAGGCGGTCCGGGGATTGTTGTATTATATGAGGGTCATTCCCTGAAGTGCGATGTCATCCGCATACTCTAGATCGATATTTCTCTCACCCGGTAGAAGTTCAACACCTGCGCCCACCAGACCAGCTAAAGTTTTTCTCATGACCGTCGATCGCGAAGTTAAAAAGGAACGGCGAAATAGGGCAGCCCTGCCGCACCCCGCTGGAGATATTGAACGAGGACGACAATTGTCCGTACGCTCGAACCCTGCCCGAAGTTTGGCAATATAATGCTTTCAAGATCCAAACATACTTCTCGGGCACTCAATGTCTCAGTAGACAGTTCCAAAGACTTTCACGATCGATTGAATCGAATGCCGCTCGGATGTCAAGGAATACCACGATAGTTGGTTTACGAAAAGTGTGGCGTTGCTCCAGTAACTGACGGAGTGTGAAAATTTGATCTATGCACCCTCGACCGGCACGAAACCCAGTTTGCTCCTCACGGATTTGCTCTTCCCGTTTGGTACTCAATCGGTGAAGCAGGATGGACGTCAGTATTTTAGGAGCTACTAAAATGAGACTGATACCCCGATGATTTTCACAGGAATCGCGCCGTCCTTTTTTTGAAAATCGGGGCAATTACTGATTCTCTCCAGTTGATCGAAACGCGTTCCTCAGCCAATATGTTGGCGAACAGCGCTTGAAGTTCGCGAACTAAGGCGAAACCGCCATCTTTAAACAACGACGGAAGTAAAGCATCAGCACCTGATGCCAGATGACGCTTAAGGCTCCGGACTACACTGTAAATCTCTGATTGAGTCGGAACCTCGATAAAAATCGACCATGGGGTACAGTGTTCTGTATTCTCGAAATCTGTGTGTGCAGAAGGCCAGTTGAACTGTGCTTCAAAATGTTCTGCCCATCGCTGGATGCGCCTGTGCATGTTACAAACTGGCAAACCATCTGCTTCACGTATCAGCTCACTGATGCCTGGCCACCCGCTTCCAGTAGTTCTGATGAGTTGGAACAATTTTCTGAAATTGCATACAACTGCCGCAGATTCCATTTCCGTAGCCTTAAAACTCCGTCAACATTCCCTGTCGATTCTGAAACTGGCGACCAGTTCACGTTTAATAAGCCTTCGTGACGCAATATGTATGCTATCAGCAGAAAGCAGCCGACGTTGGTCCATTAATTGTAGAGAATTCGCAAAAACCCAGTGTTGAGCTACACGGGAAGTCAGCCCACAATTATCAGACGCGGCTGTTTCCAATGGTTTGTATCTCACCCCATTGTTCATCGTTACTATTTTTGGGAGCTGTAGAAAGATACAAACTCAAATTGGCATGAAACCTTCGGAAAACCGGGAGATCGTTAAGCCTGGCAACATTCAACTGCCTTGCAACGTTACTACGTTTGCCACCAAAACACATCGAGAGCTTAGCACAGACTAACGCATGATCGGACTCTAGACAGGTGCCCCAATGAACGGCAATCTTGCACACTCCCTCGCCACGAGTAGCTGATAGGAATATGATCAGTTTACGTGAACAAGTCCGCCGATGGAGATTTCAAGGTGGAGCAGTGACGCTTCGAATGACGGAAGTTAGTCCTGGCAAGGTACAGTCTGTGCTCTGAACACAAGCTAAGCTATCTTTCGTCGTTCTCATTACGATGATAATTGAAACCAAACCTTCCACCCACGAAATGCTCGTTTAAAGATAGATGGCCTACACGTGCGTTCATTTCTCTAGCTAGGAAAACGATGTCACTCCCCGATGCAAGTCTAATGAGTTCTTGTAATCTTCCATAAAACTCATCCTTGTTAAGTTCAGAGCTACAATTAGTCGGTGCATAGGCAGCAACCACAAACAGGTTGCACGAACCCTGTAGTCTTATTGCACAAAGGCGACTGTCGACCGGGATCCAGTCTAACAGTACGACCTCGGCTCTCTCACTCAAGACGATTCCGACACCATCCTAACTAGATACCATAGCATCGTCATCAGTGGACAGTCGTATATAGTGTGACTTTCGTAAGTTCGAAGGATTAGACAATCGCGTAACTGTTGAAAACTGCCAGCTTGAACCAGTACATTATTTCACATATCTTGGTCCGAGCATTGCGGATAACCTGTCGCTAGACACGGAGATTGATGAGCGGATTGGCAGAGCAGTAATCATTTTGTCCCGATTGAACTCTCGTGTCTGGGGCAACCGCAAGTTGACTGTAACGCATTTTGAATACGTTTTACACCCTCTAAACGCAGTGTTCTGCTCCAGGCCATCGATTTATCAAACAGCAGTTTATGACTTGTCAATCAGGCGCTTGAAGTTTTAGATTGTTTGACGTAGCTCGGTAGTTGTTTCAATAATTCTGCATCGTTAGATGACAAGGTGTCGGCACGCATTTCTAAAGCGACCATAGCATTCCGCAACCTAAGTCACCTCTGGCGTCAGAAAGGACTATCTCTGTTACTTAAGGGTAGAGTCTATAAAGCGACAGTTCGGGCTGTGCTATTATATGGGTGCGAAACCTGGACCTTACGTAAAGAACACAATAAGCGTCTCCAAGTATTTGACAACCGGTGTCTCCGCAACATTATAGGAGTTAGCTGTTACAACTGTATACGCGCCGATGCTCTCCGAAATAAGTTGTTCGGTAGTAATGTTGTAGTAATATTGCCCACGTGCAGTCTCTGACTGTGTGGCACTTTGCCTGGATCAGGCTTGTGCTTTCATACCATCATACCATAATGTTGATATAGAGAAGCAGATCAACCTGTATAGGTTACGCTGGTTGGGTCACGTTTTACGGATGCCGGACCACCGACTTCCGAAACGGATTCTTTTTGCGACGCCACATCCTGATTGGCGTAAATCTCGGGGTGGCCGCATGAAGCTGTCATGCTGATGTCGCTCTACTTGTTCACGAAACTTGTTTGAATGTATGTTCCACTCGAGGTGTAGGCACATCATCCCAGTTTGTTTGTACTTACTCTTCTATAGAATCCATAGCTATTTAAGTTCCACCCTTATCTTTTGAGATTTTAATTTTTCATGGTTGTGTGATAGTTAAGCATTCGGTATGGTATGGTATGAAAGCACAAGCCTGATCTAGGCAAAGTGCCGCACAGTCAGAGACTGCACGTGGGCTAAGATACTGTCAGGTTGCCCAGGGCTAAGCAGATATTAGAGAGAAAATAGAATAGAAATGGTAGTGAGACTCCAGCATGTTTCAGCATGCAGCTCACTACCTCTTTCCAATCAATTTAGCACGGTGTTAGCCGTACAGCACAAAAGTACTGCACGATTGCACATCCGTGCATTCGGTACTTGCTACCAGTGTAATGCTGCCTGTGATGATGATGTAATGACAAAGATTATGGTATACATAGCGTTCGTACTAAACGCTTTACTGTGCGACATTGAAACCTGGACAATCCTGGCAAGGCGCGAATAGAAGCTGAATGCCTCCCATCTACGAATCATCTGTCGTATCTTGAACATATCGCGGATAGACAAATTGACTAATGCTGAAGTGCTTTCAAATGCGGGTGTACAGAACACATTCAACCTACTAGGACAGCGCCACCTACGGTGGCTTTGTCACGCCTTCAGAATGGAAAATGGTCGTATTCCCAAAGATATACTCTATGGTGAGTTGAAATCAGGAATTTAACCATTGGGCGGACTACAAAGATGTTTGCAAAATAGATACGAAAGCTCTTGGCATTGATCCGCGAGTTGGGAAGAACTTGCTCTTGACCGCGCACATTGGAGACATTGTCTAAAGTATCGTCTACAATCTAGGGAAGAACAGATACAGCTCTTGGCTGCTGAATGCAGATAGCGCCGCCGGTGTGCAACTGACACCGATCGACTGAGTATTGTCTATCTCTGCGGGAGAGATTGCTACTCACAAATCGGACTGTTTAGTCATTCGAAAACTTGTGCAGCGTGAAACAATCACGCGATTGCGATGTACATCCATGGTCGACATCGACCGAAGTAGGCCAACAACATACACACAAAGCATTCATCGCACCTCGAACATATCCTGGATAGAGAGAGTAACGGATGCAAAATTGCTTTCTAAAACTGGTCTACAGAGCATGTTTACTCTACCATGACAGCGCTGCCTACGATGAAATGGTCATGTATATTTAATAGGAAACGGTCTTATTCCGAAAGATCTACTCTATGGAGAGTCGAAATGAGGTACTCGACCTTTGGGTGGATACTCCAAAACGAATTTTGTAATAATGATAATGTTATTGTCATTGACTTACTTTCGGCCACTCTTTTAAGTAGCACAACGTGAAACATCATCTACAAACTGGGGACGAACTCATGCTGCTCCGGGCTGTTGAACATGGATTACATCAACAGTGTCTGGATCAAATGAGTACTGCTCATCGGAGATATTGTTCCTCCAGAATCACGCTGTTTCGTCATGTGAAACGCTTTAAAGCATTATTTATTATTATTATTTATTTATCACACAAGTCTTTACAGTCGATGCGCCAACAAGTATACCATGAAGAAGTTGCATGATGAAAGAAAGTAAAAAGGGGGATTCTTTTGTCTGTTTGTTTACACATGCCGTTTTTGATCTTTTTTGTCTTTTTTGGAATAAGGGAGGGTCACTGATAAATGGGAACACAAGCACGGCAGAATTCTCGCCACTGGTTCCTTTCTTTTGCCATGGAATCTATTTCACCCACCATTTGCTCTCAAAATTACCTTTATAGCATAAATTCATCGTGCGCTTCACCACAATTATGCCTGCAGTCCTTCAGTAATTTTTTATGTATTATTGTTTTCTCGAATCTAATAGACGCCGAACTGTCATGCGTGCTGTCAACACTGATTTTTTGGTTGCCTTAACATGAAATTAATTTGGTAGGCTTTACGTTGCCAATTCCTTAATAGAACGCTGTCATATCTGTATCAGATTTTGCTATATATATATATATATATATATATCAGATTTTTATGAGATTCGGTTTCGAATGCTGTTTGCGATCGCTGTGCATTTTATTCTGGTTAATTTCTCACATTTTATAGACGTATCACTTCAGTTCGCACTGTTATTCGTGTTCAAATATGTTGGCTCTTTGTCTGGCTCCAGACATGTACTCCATGCTTATAATGATTGACTGGGCGGTTATTATAGACTGGTATTACGAACCGCCACCTGTTTCTTTTTCGATCCTAATTGTTTTATACTCTACACATTCCATCTGCTAACCATAAGTAAAGTATTTTACATAGGGTGTCAGGCCTTTCACTAGAATTCTACAATGTGCAATCGTGCAGTACTTTGTGCTGCGTGGCTAACACCGTACTAAATTGATTGGCCACAGGTAGTGAGCTGCATGCTGAAACAGCCTGGAGTCCCACTACCATTTCTATTTCTTTTGTCATATCTGTCTAGGTCTGGGCAACCTGACAGTATCTCAGCCCACGTGCAGCCTCTGACTTTGCGGCACTTTGCCAGTCTCGGGCTTGTGCTTTCATACTTCATATATTATACAATGTTGTCCATGATGATGTTGATTTCTTTTTACCAAATTGGATTTGTACTCAGTGCAGTCCCAATCCTTTTCATACCATGGCACCAATAAATTTATGTATGTCCAATGCTATGGTGTTTTCTGAAACGATAATAACGTGATATGCTAATCTGCAGACAGAAACGTGAGAATCTGCCTGCTATTATATTTTCCTTATATCTTTCTTGTTACGGGACACCTGACGCTATCCCAGCCCAGGTACAGTCTACAAGTGTGCCACGCTAACTGTATACAGCCTTTTGATTTCATACTTATATTTCATACGTATTTACCACACGTTTAAATCCATTCTTTTTTCAGTTTAAATGATTGAAAAGACAGGCTCGAAAGTTTACGGTCTCAGTTTTCCCACACGTAAAACCGCGGATTCAGAAAAACAACGAATCGAATCGGTTTTCTCAGTAGATGACTCGGATGAAGATAAAACTGAAGTTGAACAGTTAAAATTGGTATGAATTTGTTTTTATATTTCCCAGAAACTACCGGTACCACAAACGAATCGCATTCAACAAGCGAAAATTCATAGAAAGGTACTGCCTCGGTTTGCAAATCTCACTCATTGTTAGACGAAATCGGATTACGAGAAAGCTTTAGAAGAAGATCCATCTGTTTTTCAATACGACGAAATTTACGATGATATTAAAAGCGAGAAGGAACGTCATGTTGATTCGCTTTTGGGAAAGAAAGAGAAACAGGTAAGCCCTTTAGTCATCTTGATCCTCGCAGTCCAAATATGTTAGTCGTTTGTTAAAAACCGCTACCGAGCGAAAACTCGAACGAGAGCTTTGTCAAGAAAGAAAGGCACAAAAAGAAATCGAAGCGGAAGCGGATCTTTATGGCGATAAAGAGTCGTTTGTCACATCGGCGTACAAGGTAATTTTGCTAATCTGATTTTATACCCGATGTCTCTAGAGTAAATTGACAGAACTTCGTGATTTGGTCGCTAAACGTGAGGCCGAGCGTTGTATAGAGGAGCGCATGGACATCACGACTCAAGATGGTCTCGGCGGATTCTATCGCTACATGTATGATCACGAAACGGGTAGAAGCAAACCATCTTCGACATCGGATCAGAAGGTTAGCTGTTTTGAAAACTCGCCTCTAAGTTATTTTCTTGCTTGGATTGGAATAATTGCTGGCTTATTACTGTCTTGTGTACTTTTTGTAGCGGGTTTTGCCCGTTTTTTACATTTACAATTTGCACGCACGTCTGGAAAATAAAAATGAATTTATTAGGTCATGTGCGACTGACTCTTGTAGTCACAGGATTTGCGGTTATTAAGGGCTTCGACAATTGAACACAGATTAATTTAGGAATTGATTGCTTTCATGTCACATTATGTAGGACTGTGTGGACAACTGTGTTTATAAGTACGAGACTGGATGTCTATGTTTAGTAAACGCGGGTCTCTGTTTCATCATGTCAGGTAATGCACACAACCCTGTGGAACCCGGAAAAGTTTGAAGTGCTCTCTTTGTAGCTGATGCCTCACATTTAACTGACAACACAAACCTAATTATTGTCGCATACATCCTGTTCTTCTGTTCAACTGGTTCTAGCAAATGAATCATCATCATCATTGACAGCATTACACCGGTAACAAGTATGTATGTATTTATGAAAGCACAAGCTTGATCCTGGCAAAGTACCGCACAATCATAGCCTGCACGTGGAATAAAATACTTTCAGGTTGCCCAGGCCTAGACAGATATGAGGAAGAAAATAGAAAGCAGAACACGTTCCCATTGCTTAAATGCCATACAACCATGGCATAGTAAAAAAATTCTGAAAGATATTGGGAAGTATGGGGTCTAAAAGCAACTGAACCTATAAAAGATCAGGCACAGATACACTGGGATGAGGTGTTTACATCTCGAATCAAACATACGTTTAACAAAGTGTTGTAAACGAGTAGAGCAAGATCAGCGTGACAGCTTTCTTACGGCTTTCATTGTCACGCATCATAACAAGCTTTCCTCGTCACTTCACTTAACAACAAACTGGATTAATCAAACACTCGAAGAAAATGTCTACAGAAAGACGGCTATTGAACACTATTTTGAGCCATATCAATAAGGCAATAAGCGCTGCGAATTCAGATCTCTTAGGCCCCATCCTTGGAGACGTCGCACCAATCGCAGCTAGTTTAATACACCAAGCCTTCATCTGTTTAAGCCAAGTCAAAGTAAAGTTTGTGTATGTTAACTTGTTCTTCGAGGTCTACCTCACTGCCAACGATTATATTACAGATAGTTGCGTTACCAATCCGATGGTGCCTAGTACCTCCAGCGATGCTGCGCAAACAGCGATTGTCGAAGACCTACAGAGGTCTTCTTTCTTTCTCTTTTCGGTGTGCAATACACAAGGATGTGCAATCATGCAGCATTTCTGTGCTGTGCGGCTAAATTGATTGGCCAACAGTAGTGAGTTTCGTGCTGAAACACGCTGGAGTCTCACTACCATTTCTATTCCCCCTCATATCTGTTTAGGCCTGGGCAACCTGACAGTATCGTAGCCAATGTGCAGTCTCTGACTGTACGGCACTTTGTCTGGATCAGGCTTGTGCTTTCATACCATACCGTTGTTTTTTCAATTCCAGATGGAACCTAATTTGGAAGATAGACCCAATGCAGTGTCCAAGTCATCGGAAAAAGCAGACGATAAATCAAACGTACCGACAGACGCGCCCTGTACTCAGCGCCCTTCGACCTCTCACCGTGAACCACGCAATCAGAGACCTCATCATGATGAAAAACACCGTGACCATTCACGTTCTTCAAACCATCAATCGAGATCTCGCTCCCCGGAATCGTTAAAATCAACTCATTCTCGTCACCTCTCTTCTCCACAAACTAACAAAGAAGATACCTCAAAAGCAACACACTCGGTGGAAACGAAAAGGTGGGATTCGACCTCGCACCGTGAATCACGCAATGAGAAACCTCGTCATGCTGAAAAACACCGTGACCATTCACGTTCTTCAAACCATCAATCGAGATCTCGCTCCCCCGAATCGTTAAAATCAACTCATTCCCGCCACCTCTCGTCTCCACAAAATAACAAAGAAGATACCTCAAAAGCAACACACTCGGTGGACACGAAAAGGTGGTTCATTTTTTACATTAATCAAGGCAAATATTGCATTCTATTGTTTTTATTTTTGCATCTGGTTTAGCTGTATGTATTTGTGTATAGAAGCACAAGCCTGATTCTTGCAAACTGCCGCACAATCATTGACAGCACGTGAGCTAAGATACCGTCAGGTTCCTCAAGGATTGACAGATATTGGAAAGAAAAATAATAATGTCATTGAGACTCCAGCGTATTTTCGTATGCAACTCACTACTCATGGCAAATCAATTTAGCACGGTGTTAGCTGCACAACACAAAAGTACTGGTTTAGATAGTTCGTTTATTTATAGTTCCAACGAAAATATTTTTTTCTGAACTAAGTTTATCAGCCATTTGACTGCCATATTTTGACAGTGTTTACTGACGCAGTGGGGTATATTCTAGACAGGAAACCAGCGTTTGAACCACCAACAAACATGATCCAAAAACATTTTGCTCTTCTAACTTACGTTGACGCTCCCGCTTCCCGCTAACTTCTTACATCCTCTGCGTTTCCTTGTCGTATATTAACGCATGACATCTATTTTCACCTGGACAACCGGATAATATGTGTGATACTATGTGGCACTATGACTTATTTCAGACTTGTGACTTCATTCAACTTTTTATTATTTTAGGGCACGTTTTGCTGTACAACGACTTGTTAATATCCCATCCATCTTAATGTGATGCTTTGTTTGATCCGTACTTTTTTAATTCTAACGCAGACTCTTCGTAGTCCGAGCCTCACTTAAATAAAACGTCCAATCGTTATAGGCGAATCTCGTAATTACAGCGAGCGTACTCAGCGTATCTATCCCGGTTATCACGGCTGTGTCGTACCACTATGCTGCTGTGTAGCCAACACCTTTTTAAATTGATTGACCACCGGCACTGATTTGAACGCGAAACACATTTGGGTCTCGTTACCATTTTGTTTCTTATATTTCTCTAGGCCTGGGTAACGTGATGTGAAAGCACAAGCCTGATACAGGCAAAGTGCCGCACAGTCCGAGACTGCACGTGGGCTGAGATACAGTCAGGTTGCCCAGACAGACATAACAAAAATAGAAATGTTAGTGAGACTCCAGTGTGTTTCAGCATGCAGCTCACTACCGGTGGCCAATCAATATAGCACGATGTTAGCCGTACAGCACAGAAATACGGCACTATAGCACATTCGTGCAACGTGGCAGTATCTCAGCAAACGTGCGGTCTATGACTGTTCGTAACTTTGCCTGGATCAGCTTGTGATTTTGTGCATACATACACTTCCCACCGCTCTAATTTGCCAGGTGATTTCGTACCATGTTGCTACGTTCCAGTCATCGCACGTTCTTCCAGTTATACCGACCTCGCCGAGTTGTGTTCTACCACATGGTAGCGGATAGGGTAAGCCGTAAACGATTACGCCGGATCATTCCAGGTTAATGAGTGGCAGCTAGCGAACATTTGGCCCCCCTCATCATAACATTTCCATGTCATCGGTCCCCGCCCAGCGTTTCACGGCCACTTAAAGATTGCGTCTCGCTTCATTTCTGAGGTCAAACATTCCAACGCTAATGGCATTCACCAACGAAACCAACAACATACGAAAAAACAATTGATCAAACACGTTTGTTACGTGCAAAACGATTGTCTATCTTATATAGACAAACCAAGTAACCAAAACAGTCCCGAAACGTGTCTGTCCCGGTTATCACTTCGATCTGAGTTGTTAATCGATTATGTGTCAACCGGTACACTTGAAGCCCTCATCACGCAGGGCTCGGTTGACCGACATTAACGAATTGCGTATCGTTCGATTGTGGCTGGCGCTGTCTAGCTCCTCATACTTCCGAAACATTTGATCAAAGCAAAGAAATCCATCAAGCTTAACAATACATACATGTATGTATGTATGTATGAAATCACAAGTCTAATCCACGCAAAGTGCCGCACAGTCGAGGACTGCACGTAGGCTCAGATACCGTCAGGTTGCCCCGGCCTAGACAGATATCGGAAAGGGAAATAGCAATGGCAGTGAGACTCCAGTGTGTATTCGCATGCAGCTCATTACCAGTGGCAAATCTTGTTAGCACTGTGTTAGCTGTATAGCACAGAAGTGCTACACGATTGCACATCCGTACATAAGAAACTAGAAGTAGATCTGTTCAACTTCAACCAATAAATGAGACTCAATGTCACGTGTTGTTGGTTAAAATTGTTTGGTCGATATGGATGCTGGCCAAGGTAAAGAACGACCACGAACTAGTCGTTTTTGAACGCAAAAGTTTGCTCGAACTATTTTTATTGCACCGGTGATTAGCTTCCTACGAGAATGGCTTGTCATTATCTGCTTCTTACGTATCCGATTAGGCCTGTGCGTTATCTCATCCCTCGTGCAATGTTGTACTACCAGCTTTTGATGTTAAATGTACACCGTTCGATTTCTATCGTGTATATTATTTATGAATTTCATTATTTTCATTCTAGCGTGGACCCCGCAAAGCCTAGCTCACTTCGACAGGATCCGAATTTCATTTACGCTATGCCTCGCGCGACCACAGCGGAACAAATCGAAGAAGCGAAACAGCGTTACCTGCAGCGAAAAGCGGAAGGCATCCACGCGGTTATTGCAGAGTCTGATAGTGATGCGGAATGAGACTCCCGAATATTCGAACAATGATTGTACATATTGCAATATATAATTTCGTCTACTAATAACTTACTTAACCTACTTTTAAGTTTACCGAAATCCTACGTGGCCAAGTGCGCTTTTATGTATACAACTGCACTCTGCCTGGAATCCGTTATTCAGCTTTTTGGTGTAAAATAGACGCCGACACAAACCGCTGTAACAGAGCACCGTTTTATAAAGGTGGCCTGATTCGTTCTCGGTTCAACCAGATGAAGGCCTTGACAGCTAAACCAGCTGCAATTGGGGCCATCCGTCTCCCAGGTTTGGGTCCAAGAGATCAGAATTCCCAGCGGCTTGTTGCCCTTAGTGATGTGCCTCAAAATCGTGTTCAGTGGCCGTCTTGTTGTACAGAGCTTCTTTGAGTGTTTGATTAATCCAGTTTGTTGTTATGTAAAGTGACGAGGAAAGCCGCAAGAAATTTGTTATAATGATGTCCTTCTCGTTCAGAACTTTTATGGGTTTATTCGCTGTTTAGTCCCCACTCTTCGTTTTAATTTGTCGTGACTGTTAAACACTGGGTACTTGCTACCAGTGTAATGCTGTCCTAAATACTGGATGCTACTACATTGTCTGCCTGATTTTGCGTTGAAGTGCCGGATGAAGATTTAATTAAAAACGCAATTTGAGAAATGAGATTAAAACGACATCCATTTCACGTTTACTGTATGGTGCGAGCGAAATTATTTATCAAACTGCCAATTGTTAAAAGAAATAACGCTGCTTCATCTAAGCTACGATTTTGCTCACTGCTTTCTAATTCAAGTCAGCATCACATGCAGGTTTCAAATAAGTATACCCTCGTCGAAACTTTGTTATCAAGGCTGGTGTTAGGATTCATCAGTTTTTATAATATATCCTCAAACTCATTTTGTGCAATCGTTTAGAGGCGTAAGTCACTGACGTAATTTGCGAGCTTTATTTAGTCAATTAAATGCGCTCGATTGGTTGACGCTGAATAATGCGCTCAAAGTAACTCTGGTGTGACCCTTGGCAACGATTTTTGTTGCATCTCAGTTGAAACGGTGCCCTTCTTGTGCAAGTCCCGAAACTGAATGCGGTCGCCCTGTTCATTTGGCGAAATCATATTCTACGGACACGGACATATAATCGAGCTAAATTGATTTGCCACCGGTAATGAGCTGTATGCGGAAACGCCGGATTCTCACTGTTATTTTCATTCCTCATCTGTTTGGACCAGGGCAACCTGGTAGTATCTTAACCCACGTACGGCACTTTGACTGGATCAGGCTTGTGATTTTGTACATACTTTGGGGGTTGCGTCAGGTCAATCGAGTTCTAACTTCCAAAGGTTGTCATAGCCCGGGGTGGTAGTTGTGATAAGCTCCCACTGTTTATAAAATGCTCCCATATGGCGCGCGTCTCAAATAGCCTCTGACAACTAAGTCCAGCTTCTGGCCTGCACGAGTGGCTAACCGAGCCCGGCGGAACTTATTCTACCAACAGGAGAAGGGGCGAGGACGAGTGTCTGGCACCTGAAAACCAGTTCGTTTCAGGCAGATGTAGCTCGTTGGCCTGGAGGGCATTTCATCTAAGAGAAGGAAAACCCTGCTTTTCAACCTCCGCTGCCTTGTGGGATACCCGATCGCGGTAAAGGCTTCGGGAGAAAACCCTTCGGAAAAACCTGGAACAGAGTCTGGTAGATGGTTAGCTGGTGCACGCCACCTCTTTCTGGCAACTACCTGCTGCCTTGCAGCTCGCACTTGCTTGTGCAAAGGCTAGAGAAGCTGACTCGAACAAACGCCGAGTGGTGCTGGGGACGCCGCTTTGTGCCCAAATACCCAAGAATCTTCATTGAAGCTGACTCATCTTCCAGGAGGAGATAGTCGCACAAAAAGCAAAACTAACCGCTTATCCCGTCGAAATGTCAATTACATTGTTTGCATAAGCTTTTAGGGCACGCAAATTATGTTCACCCACGGATCCCACAACACAAGAGAATGCCAATCGGTTAAACACGTTTATTAGGCACATGACAGAGACAAACATAGCACTTCCATCTTGTCTTACAGTCATGGGAAATACATTGAATTCGCAAACAGGTTGCTTCAATCGGAAGCACGAGTGATTCGTTATGGAACTTTATTGAAGGTGTACAAAAGAGCCAGTGGCAAGCTGTAAAGAGGAAAATAGGTTTTATGTAAACAAGGTAATTCAAAATATTTGAGACCGATCGGGAATATATAATCATAACAATAAAGTTTGCAATAAATCGATTAGAGCAGATTTTTGGTAATGTTTCGCTTTTAACATAGAAGCTTCGTCGGACCAATCCTGAGTTATCTAAGATAGACCGGCGAGATCAAGTCAATTGATCACACCCCCTAAATGCTGCGTTAATCCCTAAATTGTTTATTTTATGTACAAATGCGAACAGCGTCCGCTGACCAACTGTTTACTTAATCCATGTGCACATTGGGGTTTGTGCACGTTAATCTTAATCCGCTGCATAATCGAACGCCAGATTGTTGGGATATCCACTTTGTTTACCGCCTTTCTTATTTCAACCGCCTCAGCGTGAAGTATTTCCCAATAACATTTCACACCCCGTCTTAACACCTCTAAGTTATCAACATCCACGTAGGGGTGGGACCCCCTAAACGAAATCTCCCTTACTTCGGTGTAGGCAACCGGGTAGTATCATGCCTACGTTCAACGATGCCGATGACAACGCTTTGTACCCCCATTCTCGTTTTGTACATCTCATTGTTTATGTTGAATGGCACTATATCTGTATCAGATCGTGCAAATATAATAATACATTCACGTCGTGACCCGTCTCTAGCACGTGTTCAGCTAGTGCAGAATCCCGAAGCAGTTATCGACATTCATTGGGATTGTGTGGTTGCTTTCCTGTTCGTTTTCTGTTTTCGTTTACCCTAGTGCAAAGTCCTCTAGACGTTTGTCCAATGCAAATACCCGGGCAACCCTTGCACTAGATTTTGTAGATGAAGTTGCTCGCACAACCTAAAGGAGTCTTATCGGTGAGATGTATTAATACGGAGCGGAGCGTTCTACCTCTTATATGTTACTCTAATACCTGCGTTATTCAAGATTCGACTTATACCTTCCGAGGTGCTTTTGACATATGGTAGAGATACCGTAGCTCAACAAACTTTTATTCCGTTTTCGGTTGAGGAGGTTCGATTGGCGTTTATTTAATATTTTAGGGTAACCATGATCTGCAAGTTGACAACTGACTTGATGAGCTCATTTCTTATCGGTAGCATCACTATAGAGGTGTTCGACCTTGTAGAACAGCGATTTCGCTACGGACTGAAATGCTCTTTGAGGGCGCGCAGATGTGTACCTCAAAACCGCATTTGTGTCGATTCGCTTTCGATATGCCTTCGATCTTATCTTGCTGTTGTCCTTTTGTGCGAGACAGTACAGGAATGAAAGTGTCCCTTTCGTATCTGTATAACAGGACGATAATCAATCAAGTCGAAACCAGTGCTTAGATAATTTCGGAGGTGTGCTTGAAAACCAGCCGCTACCAGGATTAAATCGTAAGGAACACAGGAGTCTGTACCTGTGAATGAAATTTGGGAGAGGTCTCATCACCGAAAGGTGAGAGAGTCAATGCATGTTGCATTTCCAATCGACTGAAAAGACGAGGGACTGCAGTTAATTTCGACGAAAACTAAAAAATTAGAAAATAAACGTTTTTATGTTACAAAATGATTTTCACAATAATTTTTACAATAATTAGGGAGGGATTTAATCCTAATTGTAATTCTCCTGAAAGAGCACCTGCCACCCTTCGTCCAGCCCATGTTTGAACGCATTTACTGACGCTGCCGAGACTAGTTCTGCGGAGAGTGAGTTACGCGGATGCTAAGGAAGTGCGTTCTGGATTTCAGTCTGGTGTGCTGTCTACTTAGCTTGAGACTGTGCCCTCGTGTGCCAACCAGAGGAGGGAACCAAAAGAAGTTATCGAATTCGAGACACCTTGATCCTTTGACAAATTTAAAGGTTTCTATAAGATCGCCAGTAAGCCATGGTCAGTGAGCATTTTTCTCAAAGCTGAAACATTGTCTGGTTCAGATGCTGTGTTAACCACATTTTACAGATTTTGCGAGTACGTTACCGTACGAAAGCACAAGCATGATCCAGGCAAAGTACCGTACAGTCAGAGACTGTATGTGGGCTAAGATACGGTCAGGTTGCGAGTCAGATAACTATGACCCGTATTTCCGCAGATTTTAGGTAGAGTTTTGATACCACAATTATCAGAAACATGAAAAATTTGTGGTTCATTTGTAAGAGCATAATCCAGACACGCTTTAGAACGCGTTAAAAAGTTAACAATGTTCGTAAGATTCAATAGAGAAATCATTGAATATTAAAGTGATTGAGGTCTAAAGTATGTAAGAGCAGAGTTTAGATAATGAGCAAGTTCAAGAAAAATTTCATCATAAGATTCGCGGAAAGTTTTAGAATGACATTTGGGGACGACATACGCATTTATCAAAACAACCGATTGAAAATTAGAAAAATTTCGTTGTTTGCATTTAACAGCCAAACAGAAAATTTCAGTTTTATCAAAGGTGAAAATGATTTTTCTAGAGACAAATCACACTTTGCGGTCGAAAGTTATAACTCCACCACCACGATTTGTAATAGGACGAGTCCGACCCAAACGAAAACCGTCTATTCCAATTAAATCAGTCACTTTCAAAATGGGGTTACGTTTTTTAAAACATTATGACACGGTAATTAATGAAACAATTTGAACTAAGAATAAATGAGATTTCATCACATTTAGACGAAAAGATCGCATAATGGTATATGAGATAGACGGTATTGGCATACGAGAAATCGCATGAAATTGTCGAAAAGTGACGTCAAAACCCGCAAATTGCCTCTTTTTCTTCTTTGACGATTGGTTTGATAAAGCATTGAAAGTTTTATGAGTGACGCGGAAAAAGGTTTTTAGTCGAGAATTGTGAATCAACTATGTGGTATCACGTAATTGTTTTAAATTGTGCGTATCAAAAGCAATTATTGATTGACATAAAAATACTAGAAATAAACAAACAGTCGGAACCCATTTTAACGAACCAAATTCACAAAATATGTAAAAGCGACTTTAAATCCAGACTTTCCGAAAAGCACAGATTAACTTAAACGCATTTTATGGCTATGTTTAATTCAAATGATCTCTAATAGTTATTTCAGTTCAGTTTGCACAGGACAGTATGTGGCTAACGAGCCAATCGAGCGTCCAGATTTCTTTCGGTGGTATGCCAAAGAAGAGCGTCCACCACTTCAAACAATATCTTCACAAATATCTTCTGGTCTGAGAGTAATCTGGAATGCAACAGAAAAACTTCCCACACCAATAGGTGAGGAGAAACATTAGTGCGTTCCAAAGACAACATGAGGATCATACCAACTATTCCCTTACGGATAAAAATCAGGAAATAATGAAGGCCACACAGGATCAAGTCTATTCTTGAAACCCCTTACCGAAGTAGAACAAACAACTTCTTTAGGAAGTCGATTCCATTAATTTACTACCATATCACTAAAGAAGAACTTACGAACATTTGACCTGACATGTCGCTTGGCCAGTTTTAATGGGTGGCCTCGAGTACCCACACTCGGCGCGAGAGCGAACAATTCATTGTGATGAATAGTACTGAAACCTGACATGTTTTAAAGGTTTTAATCAGGTCACCACGTAGCCTCCTCCTTTTTAGTAAGAAGAGCTCTAGACTCAGCAATCGTTCCTGATACGACCTACCTGATCTTCACTCTAGATACTGATCCCAGCAACATTGAAATTTTAGCTCCATTGCCCGGTTGCAACCACAATATGGTCACTTTCGTTCTGCGCCTTTTTCGGAAGCCGCATATCTTCACAATGATGAGAAAATTTATATCAACTGGACTAAGTTTTCGAATCTTCTGAAAGACAACGACTGGACTGAATTTTTTCTTTCTTCAGACTTTATTCGTATATCTTCGATTTTCCATGATAACCTCTTAGCATGCCTTCGGAGTTCGTCTACCTCTCATATTAGGAGAAATAAACATAACCCCATAACCCTTCTCGAAAAAAATTGCTCGTCTCTCTACTTCTGCGAATCATAAGTTTGACTTCTTCTCTGTTATACGACGACATGAGCTATGTAACTCTCCCCCATGTATTAAAATTTGCCTCCTAGAGTGTCAAGAAAGAAAGTCTTTAAGCAGTGACTCAAAGACTGAGTCCTTGAATTGTCTTGCGAAGAATAGATGTATATCATTAAAACATGAAATTTCTTCAATTATTTATCAAAAAGATAATAAGAATGTATTCACTAGTGACCCGCCCACAATAAGTCAGGCTTTCTCTTCATTCTTCAGCAGCTCATTTAATAATAACATTTACCATCCACCGGCAAATAATAACGTTCTCTTAAATACTATTGACTCCCTTACTTTGAATTTAAAAGAAGTAAAAGATATTTCCCGTCGAAATAAAATTTCTTACAAGCCCGATGGTGTATGTTTTATATCAGCCATCTTACACAACAGCAGTAAAGATTTTACTTTACACTTATTAAATCTTTTTAATATTTCTCTCAAATCCGGAATCTTTCCAACTCATTGGAAACACTCGGTTATTATCCCTCGTTTAAAATCTAATAATTTGAACCTCGTTACGAATAATCGCCCTATTAATCACACATCTATTATTTCTAGGTTATTTGAAAAGTTAATAAAGAAATCATTGTTGAACTACCTAGGCCCAGATGCGTTCTCCCCAGTCCAACATGGTTTCCTAAACCAAAAATCTTGTGCAACCTGCCAGTTAGAATATTTAGATCACATAACCAGTTCACTAGACCAAGGATTATCAGTGATTATTGTATTCCTAGACATAAGCAAGGCTTTCGACCGGGTTCCACATACGCTACTCCTTTTAAAGTTATCATATTTAGGTATTCATGGGCCTTTATTAAGCTGGTTTCATTCTTTTCTGTCTGATCGTACCTTTTCAGTTAGCGTAAACGGTGTTACTTCACCTAATCAGCCGATTCCAAGTGGCGTGATTCAGAGCAGTGTTCTAGGCCCTTATCTTTTTCTCATCTATGTTAATGATCTGCAAAGTGTTGTGAACCACTCTAAACTCTTTATCTTCGCTGATGACATAAAAGTCGTCTTATCATTTCCACCCAATGAAATGCCACAAACTCTGATATCCCTGATCTTGCATCTCTATCAAGCTGAGGCGCACAATGGGGATTAGAATTTTCGGCTCCTAAGACACACTATATGGGATTACGCTGCTTAATCCCCAGTGACACAATTACATTAAATGGCTCAACCAAAACTCCTTCTGCAGAATTTAGGGATCTCAGATTTATGTATTCCTTTTCTCTGAACTTTAATGAGCAAGCAAGACATCTCCTCACGAGAGCACGACAAAACTTTGGTTTAATTAACCATAAATTTTTCTTACGTGAAAGTTAAATTGCACTATATAAAATGAAGCTCCCACCAATTCTGGATTATTGTAATATCATATATTCTCACATGGGGAGGAATCTTTTCTCTTAGAGAGACTTCAACGTACTTTTACCAAAATACCTTTGGGCAGTTCTAACCCTTTGCCTTATCATGTAAGGTGTAATTTGCTGAGTGTCGAACCACTATGGCTACGCAGAATTCGTCTGAATCTTCATCTTTTATTCCGAATCATTACTCAACAGCGAGCTAAGCTTCAGACTGGCATGCGCTTTCGCGATTATATTCAATATGATCTGCGTAATCGAACAAGGCTATTGAATATCCCTTTGTCTCGCGCTAAAGTTAGACGTAACTTCTCCTTGATTAGATATGCACAACTTCTCCTACATTTCCGTATGGGCACATCTACAGGAACATTTAAAACGCTTGTGGAAACTCTTACCGTTCACTCACTATCCCAAATCCTTAAGATAAACTATTCTCTAGATATTCTATACTCTCATGGGATCCCAGGTTTCTAATTCCACATCTTTATCCACATATTCAATAAATAAATGAATAAATTTTATTCTTGGAAATCCAAGGCATGTTAAACATGATCAATAATTTCTAATAGCTTTGTACAATCAGATTATATTATGTACATTTGCAAAAACAATTTGTTCAAGGTCATTTGTTTCAGCGGAATTTAACGTTCAATAAATATAAAGGTAACGGTATTTAAAGTTGTTTTCAGGTAATCGGTACGTGATCTGATGTATTACGAAAACACAGTTATTGCAAGGAAAAGTCTAGAATGTTTTCGGCAACACTGATGATCAACGGATAAGGTCCATCGAAGATGCGCGAAGAATCCCTATTCTTGATGTTCCAAACTTTTTAATTTTGATTGTTGTAAATAGATTGATCTTTCCTGAACATGAACCGTTTTCTTGTTCGCTAGACGAAGGTGATTTATTGCACTAGTTTGAGGTCTGGGGGCCAGTTTCATTTTGGTGCGGATTGAAAATTTTGCTGTGGATAAAAAAATCAGAAGCGAGAGAATGTTTTTGAACGATATGAACTTTTATTTAATATTAATACCCAGGAATGCCATCATTATATAAATCATCAGGTAGAACATTCAAATTAAGAAGATTGCGAATTTTTTCTATGGTAAGAAATGAAGCTAGATGTGATTTAAATTCATTTAAAGAGGAACTTAGTCTTATATATTTTGGAAGAAGATTCCACAGTTTAGCATATTTAGTCAAGAAGAAACTGTTCCTTACTTTAGTACGAAACCTTGGTAACTTAATAGTTTTTACACTGTTTCTCAAGCTATATTTAAAATCATGCCGTATATGAATATTCGAACGTATTTCCATATTATCCGTTGACAGTATTTTAAAGATTAAGATGAGGTTAGGCTAAGTCTGCGAAACCATAGTGGGTCGAGTTTCAGTTGTATACATCTTTCTCTATAGGATTGTTTGGTGGTATAACCGATTATTGATTTTGAGAAAGTACGTTGTATCTTTTCTAAAACTATGCTACCGGTTTTATTTATATTAGTGTATATTATGTTACAATAGTCAAAGATAGGAATGGTGAATAAATTATACATTTCTAGTTTACAACGAGGCTGAATTATAAATCTGTGTATAGTATTCTTAGTTTGTCTGGCTTTAGTAATGAGGTGGCGTATCTGTTCGTTGAAAGTGAGTGATGAAGAATGTCGAAATCTTAAATCACGCGTGCTGTCAATCATTTGAATTGCGTTATTGTTTAGAAGGATTGAGTTATTTTGTATCCTGCATCTTATAGGTATAAAATTAGATTTTGCTGTTGAGAACGTTAGACCATTAATTTTTGCCCAATCTGCAAGTGCAGCTAAATCATTGTTTAGTCGAGATATATACGTTTGCGCTTGATTAGCTGGGAAAATGATGACAATTTTCATGTCATCAGCGAATAAGAACAGTTTGCTATGTGAAATGACGTTATGTATGTCATTTATATATATAAGAAATAGTAAGGGGCCCAATACGCTACCTTGAATCACCCACTGGGAATAGGTAGGCTGCGTGATCTACGGCCATTAACTTCAACAGAGTAAGTGCGATCAGTAAGAAAAGAAGTTAACCAGGAAAGAAGATTACCACCGATGCCATATGATTCAAGTTTCGATAATAATATCTTATGAGGAACAGTATCAAATGCTTTAGTTATGTCTAGGAAGACAACTACAACTGCCGAACATTCCTCAATACATGTAGTAATATAGTCAAGGTATTCAAGCTGACATGTAATGCATGATCTTTTATTTCGGAAGCCATGTTGAGCTCTAGAGAAGAAACTTGGAGATACGTGATTTAAGATAGCATTTTTTTATAATTTTTTCAAGTAATCTAAATAGTATTGCTGTGTGGTTAATTGGGCGATAATTTGATACCGTGTGCTTCGAGCCAGATTTATGTCTGGGTGTAACGACAGAGTGTTTTCATTTTAAAGGGAAGATTCCAGATTCGATTGAAGTGTTAAATAAATTCAGTAGAAGAAGTTTGAAATCGTCAACACCCATTATGCAAATGGCGGGTGGAATGTCTGTTATGTCTGGCTTGAGACTGAACGTAGTTTGCTTGCAGACTGCATTAATGTCATTCAGATTTATGCATATAGTGTTTAATACACTAGGTGACCGAAATGTTCTAGTCATATATTTATAGATGGAAGTATTGTAAGTAGTATTAAAATATTTAAGAAATTCTTCGCAGATTGTAATAGGGTCTGTAATTCTTATTTCTGCCGAATTATAAGTTCGATCCTGAATAATGAAATCTACTTTGTTGGTTGAGTTTACGGATCGTGTTTTAAATAACCTGCTAAGTGATTTCAATTTATCACAACTGTTCAGTGCTCTATTTTCCTAAGCAATCAATGTGTGGTCTAGAATGAGTTTGTGGTCACTAAATAGTTTATAGGAACGTGAACGAGCAAAGATGTCGTTATTGTTAATTGCAACTGTGGACCACTCTTTTATTTTCTTTTGAATTTTCTCGAGCATAGTTTGTTTTATGCCTTTTTTAGAACTGCTAGCTTTATCGATTAAACCTATAATTTTCGAATGGAATGTCGAGGATATAGTTGGAAAATCATGTGAAAGAAATAATTGAGAACAATCTTCAATCCTTAAAAGTGTAGAAAGTAGGTTCCAGTCGATGAAACGGTGAAGAGTCTTAACCTCATCAGTAGCATTGCAAGTGCATGATAGATGGAAGAATAATATTTATGGTCCACATTAAAGGAGGAAGGCAATATTAGTAAGTTGTTTGGATCAATATTTAGATTGAAGGCTAAGTCAAGAATGTTGCTTTTTCTAGTTCGTCTATCAATAAATTGTTTGTAACCTAGTAAGTCAAGCGTTTTCATAAAATTTGTATGAGAGCTAACTTTACTTTGTTCGTGCCAGTTTAAATTAGGCATGTTAAAATCACCGGCTATAAGTTTATGGCGTGCATGGTGTAAAGACGTTTCGATGAAAGCTTGAGTTAATGTGTTCAGATTATATGAAGTTGAGCCTGGTGGGTAGTAGATGCAGCCTATTAAAAGATCTAGTATAGATAGTTCTATCCATAGTGAATCTTCAGGTTCTGTTAAATTCGAAGATGTTATACTATTAGCTTTAAATCTTGAATGCACATAAATAAGGCAATCACCACCTCGTTTGAGAGTGCGGTTTCTCCTAAATACCTGGTAGTTAGGTATCATGAGTTTAGAGTCAGAGTGATCATCACGGGTCCAGGATTCAGTTATAACAATAATATTTACAGGTTTAGAAGATAGGTAACATTTTAGTATATGGTATTTTAGGTATAATTGATCTAGCATTTATGACCAGAAAACGAACAAAATACAAAGGTCTGAAGTTAAAGGATTTGGGGTGAGTGCATTAGTGAGTTTACTATGCTTAAAATTCAATTTATGTATTTTTTGAAAAAACGAGGTATTAGTGTTAAAGTATGGTTCATAATTGGAGCGAGAAACATAAAGATTATAAAATAAAGTTTGGGGAATATAATTATTATAATAAGAGGGATACTGTGTAATAGTAGATGAATTATAATAAGGTTGAATTTTACAAAAAGGTGTAGGATGAGGTGATGAATGGTGATAGTGTTGCTTATATGATAGGGTGTTATTCATTAAGAAGCGAGATGTGTCAATACGGTTGTTGAGACTGGGTGAACCTCTTATATAATTAGTTGTCTGCATACGTTGATGGTGAGGTTGACTTATTAGTGCCTCTATGAAAGTAGGAGGGTCTGGTAAGAGGGGTCGTGTTTGTTTTAGTTTAGGTAAACGCGGCAGGCGTAAATGCAGATTTCGAGTTACACTCCCACCTTGATTATCAGGTGCGGATGTCGAACTTTGCGAACTATTAGAGTTAATTTTAATTACAGATTCACATTGCATTTGTTCATTGGTATCCGAGGTATTGTTTCTTTGCGTTTTTTATAGTTAAATTTCCGTTGCATGGGTGTTAAGTCCGGTTTTAGTATCACACCCGAGAACCTAGGTATACTTTTCAAAAGGTGCTTATTATCAAGTAAATACAAAACTTTTATCTGACAATTTTAACAAAATAGGAGTCCGTTGTTTAATTGTGTTTTTACAAAGTCGAACTGCAGTGAAACATTCAATGGCGATGTCATATGTCGAGAATATACATTTTTTAAATCGTTTAAAGGGTAATTATCTGCAACATTGAAGATGATAACATTTTTCGAGCGTGCTTCTCTTTGATATATTTCAGTGATCATGGTTTCTATAAATATATTTGCTTGAATCAATATATCGTGGTCAATACCAATATCAGAGTTCATGAGAGATAAGAGCGGCTTTAGAGAACTATAGTTGAATTTGCATATTGCTAGTTCGTTTCTAAGTTCTGACAACTCTGATTCTAATTTTTTAGTGTATTCAGAATAATTGAAGTGTCACTGTCTAATCTGACAGTACAATTATTAGGCTCAGATAATTTACGTAGATTTATTCGAGAAGATAATGAGGTTTCCGAGTGCATGCTTTCACCGGGAATATTTAATGGATTCAACAGATATTATTTCAATGAAATTGATTTAAAATATGTAACGAGAATACGTTAAATATAAGCAGAGCAAGTGTAATCAAAGATTTCGGATCACGTACCAAATTCGAATCGAAAGCAGAAAGGATAAAATCCCGTTTCAGCTTCATCACATTAATGGACATGGGTGGCTTCTGCTGACAAGGCAAACCCTGAGAGTAGAGGAACACCACTATATTATTCCGGGGATCATGTCCATCCGTCTCAACAAATGCTGATCCAACGCGCTCTTGAATAGCTGTTCAGATGGTAGATACTGGAGCCCTTTCGATAGAGAGTTTAAAGTGTTCACCACGCGCGTGGATAGCGTGCTCGCATTACTCAGCTTCAGGCTTCTAGGCTTCTGCAAATTAAAGTCATGTTCACGAGTCCTCGACTCACCTACTAATCGGAAGTACTGGAGGAACTCGTCTCCATATTGACCGAGAAGAATACGGCGTGTCAGGAGCAGGTCATATCTTTCTCTTCGAAGCTCTAGGCGGTAGAGTTTCAGCAAGCTCCATCTATCCTCGTACGCGAGTTGGCGCATTCCACAAATCATCTTAGTGACCCTCCTTTGTACCCTCTCCAAGGAGTCGCATTCGCCTTTGGACTGAGGAAATGAATCAGGCAGCCCATATTGCAACAGAGGACGAATGTACACAGAGAAAAGTGTCTGGAACATTTGCGGGGTAATGGACGCAAAGGAACGCCGAATCGCCCAGAGCATCCTGGTAGCGCTGCCTATTCTCCGACAAGTGTCAGCCTTCGACTTTAAGGAATCCATAACCAGAATCCCTAAGACTTTTTCGACCCTCACCGCTCTAATAGGCTTACCTCTAAGAAAGTATTAACCACCAGTGTCATCGGAGTATATGCGCATGACCACTGTCTTGTCCTCATTGATAGGCAGTGACCAGCGATGTGTCCAACTGAATAAGTCATCAACTGCTTGTTGCAGTTGCTTGTGGCCATCGCAGGAACTGACAGAGGCCCACAGTTTCAGATCATCCGCGAATAAAAGACAATCGATCGCTACCGTGTCCGGAATATCATTCAAGAAAACTTTGAATAACAATGGGCCAAGGACAGATCCCTGCGGCACACCGGAGCCTGCTATCATCTCTGAAGAAAAAACTCCATTCACCTCGACACGGTTTGACCGCCCTGAGATGAATGCCTCGATCCATTTAAGTAGACAACCCTGAATACCCAAACCCTCCAGCTTGACGAGCAATCGGCGGTGGGGCACGCGGTCAAACGCCTTACTAAAGTCGATAAAAATGACATCGACCTCTTGACCAGAATCAGTTAAAGCACACCAACTTTCTCGCGCCAGGAGCAGATTACTTACGCATGAGCGATTTTTGGTGAATCCATGTTGTTGTGGACACCAACGCCCACACTCCAAAAGAAAGTGCTCTAATTTCCTTTTGATCAGCTGCTCTAAAATTTTACCGATCACAGAAGTCAATGTGACCGGCCTGTAATTAGCAGGATTACTGGGGTCCCCACTCTTAAACATAGGTTTAATAATACCCTGTTTCCATTCTTGTGGCAAGACCCTTAATGTTACAGATTTTGTAAACAACCTGGCCAGCGGAACGCACAACACTTCTGATAGTGCTCGTAAAACCAACGGATGAATACCGTCTGGTCCTGGCGCTGATTGTGTGTTTAACTGTTCCAACAGGTGTCTAACAGTCTCTACATCTACATCAAGATCAGACAGCACCACATTGTTATTAGAGACAGAAGGATGATCTCTGTCTTTCAGACAGTACACGAAGGCATACTGCTTAGCCATGGTTTCAGCTTCCAAACCATCCTCAGTAATGTCTACCTCATTAGTATCTATCAAATTAGGAATATATGGCGACGCCTTTGTGCGGCGTCGAATGTATGCGAATAGCCGTTTTGGTGCACAAGTAGACTCGTCAACCAATCGCTGCTCGTACAACATACGTTTTCTGCGTTTTGATGCCGTACAAAGGTTTTTAGCTTGCCGATAATTGTCATAGTCAGTGGCGTTTTTCCGACTTACGAATATCGACCAGAGCTTTTGACGTTGCCGCAAAAGTTTCCTTATCTCCTTATCAAACCAAGGTGGACATTTCGCCTTACGACGACGTGTGGACAACGGAACAGCCACCTCAATAACTGTCAAAATGTTATTACGGATCACCAGCCAACAATCTTCAACATCAGCTGCTTGATCGAAAGACCAATCGATAGATGAAGCAACATCCCGTAACCTACCCGCGTCTGCCTTCCAAAAATTCCTTCTGGGAATTGGATCTGGTACCCAGCCAGTGTTGCGTTTCCACATAAAACTTAAGGTGGCATGGTCCCTGCAGCCTAATGGAGCTTCAGTCCGAAGCTGAGTAATATCGGACTGCGTGGGAGTGAATACCAAGTCCAAAATGGACTCACACCCAGTAGGGCCTACTCTGGTCGGATGGGAAACGTGCTGCACGAGGCACACATCAACCACAGCGTCCAATAAGTCCCGCTCGAATGACCCAGAACCTTCATCTAGCGAAGTCCAATCAATACTAGGAGCATTGAAATCCCCCATAATCAAGCAGTTTGAGGATCTACTATACTGACATATCTGTGATATCAGAGTATCTGCCTGAGTATTGGGAGAACGATAAACGACACCTATCGTGGCAAATGAAGCTGCAGTCCTTATACGGCACCATATACTCTCAGCCATACCGGCAGAATGCTGGAAGCGAGCCAAAACTGCGACGGAAATATGTTGTTGGAAATATAAGGCAACCCCACCACCGATTTTAGCGTCTGTTTGATCCGAGCGAAAGAGTCTATATCCACGTATGGCCAGCTCGGGATCATCCTGCTCAGGTGAGAGCCAGGTTTCCGTCACCGCAATGATCGCTGGAGGGTCCCATCTAATCCGATCAAAGAGTTCATCCAGTTTGTTTCTCAAGCTCCTCGCATTAAAATATATCACTTTTAAAGATCCAGGTCCCTCCGAATGCATATCGTCAGAGGTTGCCAACGAACTTTTGGCCTCATCCTCACAACCCGAAAATCCACAATGCGCAAGTTAGTTTCACCTGCGGCTCTGTTCTCGCTAATTTCCTGAGTAGCTTTTCGCATCTTCACGCGATCTTCCGGAGAAAGATCACGCAGGAGTCAAAGTTCACTACCCTTTAACCCAGGGGTGATCACACTAACACTACTACGGCCCGCGGGCCACATCCGGCCCGTTAGGCTTTTTAATCTGGCCCGCCGACCTTGTCCAAACTTGTTACCCTTGTTGTATTTCACTCATTTCGTATATATCTGGCCCAAACACTCCATCCAAATACTCCTGGTCCGGCCCCTCTGTCAAATTTTGGAACCCATTGTGGCCCGTGAGTCAAAAAGTTTGCCCACCCCTGCTTTAACTTGTAACCCCTCTTTAGCAGTAAGGTCACTTGCTCAACAGAGTCTAACACAATCTTTAAAGGTCTTGGGTGATCTCCTGGTGCTGGCCTGCAGCCTAGACGAAACACTGTGCGTACCGTTACACCCTTTTCACCTTCGTCAAAAAGGGGAGCAAGAGCAGAATTTAAGAAGTCGCGTTCCTGTATAACCCTATCTATCGCCAAAGCACCTGTTTGCTCCAGCGCATTGTGAAGAATGTCGCATGATTGTCTACTCTCAACAGTCGTGAAGCTCTGGTATTTCTTCTTTACAGTTTTATCTAGCTTTGATGGTTCCTGGACCTCTTTGGCCTCAAGAACGTTCGTTTCACCAGCAAAACTAATTCCGTCTTTGGAACCGAGTAAAGACGAGGAAGCCACTTCCGCAAAGGTGCGTACATCTTCAGATTGCACGCAGACTTGTTGTACACAAGATGTGTGGCGGTTATCCTTCTTCGAGGGTGAGCCACTATTTACAATACTCCCATCAATACCTTCAGGAGGACTTAGCAGAAGCCGTGTCAACTGGAAGCTGAGTACTTGCGAGCTTGAAACCAGTCGGTGGAAGGCATATCTTACATATCGTGCGAATGATATCGCATGAATTCTTCTGAAGCCAACGATACATCTCCGGCTTCATTAAACCACATCGAATATGTATCCACATCAAACAAATTTCACATTGAACAGCTTTAGCGTTATTGGCGACCTGTTTCGAACAAACCAGACAAGAATCCCCAGAATGAGCAGCGAAGCCCCCATTCGATTGAGGCTCCTTTGCAGTCGGGTGCAGAATGGATCTCCTCTTGCAGATGTACGAGTCGTAACCATGTTCAAATCCGTTGAAAATAGAATACAACTTTTGTAATAATCTTGAAAATAGATCCGATATCCACAACAATATCAAATATCGTCAGGAGGCAAACGTCCGTTTTTTTTACATCGCGGACCATATTAGAAGGTTCGAAAACAAAAGTTTCCGTGTTGACTGAAAAAATAAAAAGGCATGGAAACATAAATTTCGGTCACGGCCGATTCAAAGGCCCCGCTCCACTTGTCGAAGTCTCAAATAAATGTAATAAAGTTTACAACGATTATAACAACATACCATCATGATACAAACTTTCTCAGTTTGCTTAAAAATCACAAATCTGTTTTCGTGTAACCAGGAAATTGTATGATTTCGATTGCAACGTAAATAATCAAAAAGTTTTTTATTTGTTTAAACGCTTCAAAAACTTTATTATATGTTTACACGATCTATTCAATTTCTTGTTTAATGTTCGGGTCTGGTGTGGTGGCGTCTAATTCCTGATATTTGGAAAGTGCATTCGTCCTCATGGCGTCAGATGTAGTTGAGTTTGACGCAGTACCGTTCACGGTAAATGACGATGCTGAACTAGAAGTTGAGGATAACCGATTACAACAAGAAGTAACGCATTTCTTCACACGCTAACAATTCTATTTAGTTGAACCAATTAATAGCAGAGCAGCTAGAGGATTTTGACCTGGGAGAAGATAAAGATGAGGAATCTAATGAAGGTTCTGTGGTGGATTTAGTAGAACCAATCAATAAAGATGATTTGGCAAGCATTCTTGCAGCCGGGAAACTATCAGTGCTAGAGAACGCTATTCGCGGATTTGCAGATGGCGAACCTCAGGTAGCTTGCTTACAGTCCCAATAAAATTCATTTCATGCGTTTTATTCAATGAGAATCGACTAACCTATAAATTGTGGAGTTCCAAATGCATTTATGCCTTATCATTTTTTATTGCCTATGAGTACTTTTCTCTCATATAACAAGCGGGATTCTCGTTGCCTGCAAATTGTGAAAACGATACTATTTTTTGCAGTTCAATTTCTGCTTATTAAGAAGCCCCACCGACGTGGCTTTCTCTTGGGCGCGATGGTCTGTATCGTTAATTTAACTTAGTGTCAAAGAGCTCAAAAATGTGGTCTACACTCTGAATCGGCTCAAATCACTAGGCTTCGATAATCTTCCCTAACACATCAAGGAATAAGGCTGATCCGTCGTAGCTGCATTCCTACTTTCCTTTTCCGAATTTTGAGCAGACGGTTTTCGAATCAGATTTCCTTCTGACACAAACGTTTTCGAATATGTCCTCCAGAGTGCTGTAGTTTTTTTAGAATTGAGGTTTAAACTTAGTATACAAAACCCCACGGATTGTAGCGCGATGGACTGCTTTCGAATGTCGAATCCAAAACTTTGTGACGCCAAGATAGGAAACGCTTGCTTTATTAATGCAATTTCGTTATTCAAAAGAACTACTCTTTATACAGCTACTCAGTTGGTCTACACATGGAAGATCCTTATTATTTAGACAGAACAGTTTGTGCTGACTGATTCTCGGTAACAGAATTTTGCACTTAGAAGATATAAACCGCTTCTCAAAAGATGGTATAAAACTAAATATTATCACAAAAATCCGTATAAGAATTGAAGAGAAAAAAATTGTCTTAGCATCGGGAACTTTTCACCCTCTGCAGCTTCAACAGTAAACACTAAATTAGAACTATAATTGTTGACCTTCTGTAACGCCTCCAATATTAGGATGTACATGATCATCATCATGAAGCACAAGTCTTGAGCCAGACAAAGTGACAAGAAATTTTAACTAGGAAAACCAGATAAGCAAGCACGTGAAAAATGGAAAGCAGGCAATTGGAATATGCAAAAGCAAATACGCAGAACCAGCTTGCTTTTGTAGTTTCACTGTATGCGATTTTGTGTTTTCTGTTTTGTTTTGTTTTTTTGTTAATCAAGTTTAATATAATTATATACCGGATAAAAGATTCGCACACACATAATAGAATACGCTGGCGCCACTGACTTCGGCTTTCAGCCATATCGTTAGGTTTCCAGACAACTATTAGGTGTTGCTTTTTGACACCACCTAGGCCAACGAATACGCCCAACTGAGCTTAGCGCTTCTGTGATTTTCTTCATCCCAACGCGCCAGTTCATGGACTTGCCGCCGGTCGTTTCTTCCAGCTTCTGCCAGGCTCTGCGAATAAGGCGCGGTATAGTAAACGGTGATAAGGCATTCTTAAAACATGTCCCAACAATTGCAAACGAGCAAGCATCAGCATTTCTCTCAGTCTTCGGCCACCTGGTCCTAACACCCGCTTGCAGACATCTATGTTTGCAACGCGATGCTGCCACCGAATGCGAGCGATCCTACGCAGGCAACGGTTGTAAAAAACAGAAAGCCGACGGACATCTTCTGATCGAATAAACAAGGTTTCGCAGCCATAAACTAGTGTAGCACGCACTACTGCGTTGTACACTCGGCCTTTCGTATGGAGTGAAACATCGCGTCGACGCCACAAATGGCAAACGCTAGCAATCGCTACACCCACTTTGCGAACACGATGTGAGATCTCGTCCTCGACACAACCGCCAGCAGCGATACAACTGGTCAGGTAGTCCAAGCTGTCGACCAATTCAAGATTGACATCGCATACAGTTAGATTTGGAAGAGAGCCACTCCAGTGCTGGGTAAGTATTATACACTTTTTAGGCGCAAATCACATGTCATCCTTGAAACTTCAAATGCCAGGCGGTCCAGGTATTGTTGCTTTATATGAGGGTCATCTCACAGAAGTGCGATGTCATCCGCATAATCTAGATCAGTCGCTCTGTAACCGGACAGAGTTTCAACACCTGCGCCAACAAGAACAGCTGAAGCTTTCCTTAGGTCATCGTCGATCGTGAAGTTAAAAAGGAACGGCGAGATAAGGCAACACTGTCGCACCCCGCTGGAGATATTGAGCGAGGACGACAATTGTTTATACGCTCGAACGTTGCGCGAGATTTGGTAATATAATGCTGTCAGAATCCAGACATTTCTCGGGCACTCCATGTCCCAGCAGACAGTTCCAAAGACTTTCGTGATCGATTGAATCGAATGCCACTCGGATGTAAAGGAATATTACGATAGTTGGCATACAAAATGTGTGGCGTTGCTCCGGTAACTGACGGAGTGTGAAGATTTGATCTATGCACCCTCGACCGGCACGAAACCCAGTTTGCTCCTCACGGACGTACATAAGTGTGTTACACCAGTACGCAAGTGTTTGCTCTTTATGAGATTTTCTCAAGTTGTTTGTATTGTTTTATGATGTCGTGATTTCGTCAAATATTGTAAACGTTTGACTTTTAAATTTAGACGTTATTTTTGTTGCATTACGCTGCTTCTATATAAAAGCTTTTCACCCATATAATGGTATCGATTATGACGATGTCTATCATTATGAGATCGAAATAACACCCTGCGTTACCCGGAAAAGTTATTCGAGTCATCTTCTGGATGCCTACCTAAAAGTGATTATGATGTTTTTCCAGTAATAACAACAACAACCCTTTTTTCCTCAT
>JACCGJ010005787.1:0-25670 GCA_013407085.1 Atriophallophorus winterbourni
CAGTCTCGACGAGTATCTTGAATCCATTTAATGAGCGCCTTTTTCAGGTTAGGGTGGTGAGCCTTCGAGCCATTGTTCGCCCTCTTCACCTTTCGCATTTCTTTAATGATACTTTCGGCTTTTCAACATTTTCTGATCACCAATTTAGTCGGACCAAATTGCCGCTCAGCTGCCCGGTTCCCGTGTTCTTTCGCGTACTTGATCACTTCCATTTTAAAGTTTGAAGTATAGCTCTGTCGTTTTGTCTTCGTCATGTTGAAGGGTAATAATGAACTGTATCTTTAAAAACACCGGTAATAGGTAGAATACTTATACTGCCGATGTGTAATATCATGAAAGTGTAATATCAACCAATCATGGAGTAGTATTTGACTCTCGTTGGAGCAGAAACGTTTCCTTAAAAAATGTCATCCAATCATTCGACATGGCGCCCAAGAATAAGAAGTGCACTTTCCACGAGAGTCTACATAGGCTAGACAGACATCTGCTGACTGACATGATGAATGAGTCAGCAATCAGCACACACGACGATCATTGCGATTGTATGGAGTTCACCGTTTCTATAAAAATTAATGCAAATTAAGGACTAAAATTAGGATGCGTCCTATACATAGGTACACAGTTTTTCCAACGTTTTTAGGGTTAAATATCCACTGCGTCCTATACATGGTATCGTCCTATACGCGGGTATTTACGGTAATATTCAGGGGTTTTGGTCGCCGAGGCTGACGGTGTTGATTTGGCCTTGCAAACCAGACAGACATAACAAACACCAGGGCAATTATCTCCATTAATAATCGATAGTAAATCCGAGGTCAGCGTTTTGCTGCATTTAGCATGAACTTTCGACAAACAATCGTAACACGTGACAGACATTGCCTTAGGACTTACCGACTTTCGGCAAACCGTACACATGCAGCCCGGTGCGCGTTGTTTTCGTTTCGGAGTCATCCGGTCAGGGCTATGAGCAGCACTGTTCAGTGGTTTGTGCACAAGTATTGGCTCTGTCGGGCGATCGATGATGAATATAGTGTGCGCGACAAAAATTCAGTGTTCACGAAAAAGAACAAAACCAGAATTTAATCTGGTGATACTCTTCGGTAGTTAATCGCACGATATTGAAAGTATGAAAGTCGACGGCGAAGAATAAGATCTTTCCGATGACGTTAATCCCTTTGAGGACTTGAAGAGTATTAACAGAGTTGCACGCGTAGATCCAGTATGGCAAAATCACGATAAATCCCAATTTGCTCGTATTATCGAATACCGCTACGAGAGTGGTATATCCAGAAAGCTGACTTCGAGAGGAGTCTAACAAGGTATAATGTATCCACGTACGTGTAAGTGTAAGAACAGTATATCCTGATAATCAGGAGCTCAAAATAATGCGACCGCACGGCACGTTGTCACTCACCACAACCACTTTCATCCTGTTTACCGTCATCACATGGAAACAATAAGATGATGCTCAGTTAGACTTGAAAAAATGGTGGACATTTATAAGCGCCTCGAGCGCTTTGTCAGGAATTATTTTGTGATTCTGTATTTAAACATCGTGTTTCTTTGTAAGAACCCTATACAACAATGGCACACAAGTAGAGCTGTTTTGTTCACTTTTCAAGGTAATTCAAGGTTTTTAATGGTCTAAAAAGCAGCAAGCTTAACAACAACCATAGGATGGTAAAAATTGAAATTTAGGTGTATAAACAATATGAGAACATAGATTAAACAGTATATAAGTGTTCTGGAAACGAATAATGCAATAAAAATTCGTCTAATTTCGTTTTAAAGTCATGCAAGCTATTGGCGTGAGCAACGGTTGAAGGTAAACTGTTCCGAATAAAACAGACACGGACAGAGTAAAAATACCTTCTACAGTTCAGGCGGGAATGGGGTACGACCAGCACATATTCATGGGTCCGATAATTCCTCGTAGCAACCATTTGCAACCTAAACTAAGACACAAATGTAAAACAACTTGAAATGCCATCTTCTACAACGAAAATGAAAACATGATGATCCATTATGATCCAATTTATTTATTAAATCGTTGATTTTAACTTGTGCAAAAAACTTTCACTCACAGGGATTCAACCTAACATTTCAACGATATGCAGTTGATGAACATCCGATGAATAATTTGAATTCACGAGCTACGTTGAGCTCTGTCAACTGACTTTACGAGTCGCTTCGTAATAACATCAATCGCAAATATCTCTTTCAGACATGTGACTGCATATTCTTATTCATGTTTGACGCCTAATTTAGCATGCTCCAAATTTTCAATTGCTTAATACATTTCGCAAGAAAATGTAATTTTATTGAAATAACTGGATTGTCGGATTCACTGGATTTCTGTCTGGTTGAGCGAAGCATTAGTATCAAACTTTTTCAGCAAAATGTGTTTATGTGTCTTCATACAATGAAGATGTGAAAAACCATCGAATGTGAGCACCACAACACATCGGTTTTTTTATAGGCGTCTTGAGCGCTCGGCCAAGAATTACTTTGTGAATCTGTATTTGAACATCGTGGCATACAAGTATAGCGATGTTTACCACTTTACAACTGCTTCAAAGCTCATTGAACCTGATCTTACTGTCTCCACCTGACGATCACAAACAATCAGAAACCGGTAGTGGTGTTTAAGAGATGGGGATGTGAGCACCACAATACATTAATCTTCGGTTAGAGCGGTTGTTGGCTAACGTTTTACTTCTGACACAGTAGCTTCGTCAAGCCAAGGGTATTAGTCTGAACGGGGAACGCCATTAAGTACCATTCCAACCAGCAACTTTAATTGGTCGTCTCACTAAACAGCATATTGACATCCTAAGTGTGTCAAGTGGTGTCGACAAAGACAAGATCAATCAGCCCATTTGCACAGTATGGTGTGAAATCGGTCTAGCTCACGTGCTCCGCTTAAGTGTGACAATTGCGCATATAGCTAACTAGATTTCCTCCCAGTCTATCTTGTTAAACGCTTGTGTTCCAGGCTTAGTGATTTCAACTGACTCCGCGTGCATAAGTTCAATTTAAGGCCTAATGCTACGTCACAGTACATCTAAACGGTCAAAGTCCACCTTGTGGTCAGTATCCAAGACATGTTCAGCTAATGCTGAGCCCGTAACTAATGCCCAATACGCATTTCATAACGCACGGCTTGTATTCTTCAATCCTCGTGTGAATGTTCATATGGCAGTCCATGGCGGTCTGTACGGAACAATCTGTACACTTGATTGTATAAACACTATTCGTAGAGCTGTCTGAATGTAGATAATACTAAAGGCGCACCAAAGCCAAACGAAGTGTTCTTATATGTTACCCGGATTAAGGCCGCGTTCAAAATCCTGCTAATCGATTCGGATACCCTTTTTAAATAGGATGTACATGGTGTAGCTCGCTATTATTCTGTGTTTTAAGTGTTGAGTATTTCGGAATGATCCATCTGGAATGTGGTATTTTAACAGGTAAGGTACTGGTGGCTCGGAATACCTTTATGGACAAGTTTACATTTCATGTCAGGAAGGTAGTTAACAAAATAAATGATAAATTTCTTTGAATGTTTGAAAATTCGACGCCATTTTCAGGCTGCTTGTGTGATCCTGAATCTGATGTCGCGATGTCACGTGAGGCCCCACTCTCATGATTTACTTCAGTCGATTTTACACGATAAATTTCTCAGACAGAATGCTTAGGGAACTTTTCAACCGCGGTCCATCTCCCATTGGAGAAAACTAGTCCTAAAGACGCAATCCCTCAAACATGAACGTTCAATTTGGTGTACGTTCAAACAAAACAGACAAACAATAAGCTCAAGAGCTGAAATATCAATATCTGAGTAAAAGCTCACCAGTTTTGTTCATTATTCATTATCAGAAAATGAGCCATTTCGTCTGTAAAAGATTCAACATTTATCTATACGTATAATCAGCATTGCGAGATGGACGGATTTACTCACTGTTCAGATTACCGTTCTTTGGGAGCGACTATAGGCGGTCACTTGATACAACACCTGAGCTTAATCTAGCCGATTGCTGCTTCGTTAACCAGTGAACATAACGCCAGGTTGTGATATAATAAGCGCATTGCGGCGAAACAATAAACTCAACCATGGATGGTTATTTCGTGAATTGCTTCACTGAAAATATACAATTCGTCAGCATCCGTCACATATGTAAACCGGCATGTATGGTCTATGAAATCACAAGCCTGATCCAGCCAAAGTGCCGCACAGTCAAACACTGCATGTGGGTTAAGAAACTGTCAGGTTGCCCTGACCTGGACAGAATGGAAAATGGCAATGTTAGTGAGACTCTAGCATGTATTCGCATGCAGCTCACTACCTGTGGCAATTCAAATTAGCACGGTGTTGGCTGCACTGTGTTTCCACATAGAATTCACCTGCGTTTTTCTAGGAGCCGATTTAGATTCTGTAGTACAGATTATTTTGGTTGAATGGTGAATATGAATAGTACAACGGATACCTATCTAGTTTGAGTTGGTATGCAACTTAGTATCGATCATTGTGCACTGCAAGCATCGATTGAAATATAGCGGTTAAAATGCGGAAAACATTGTTACTTCTTTACGATGCGTGACCTCAGAGTTAAAGGAATGTGGATTGTGGACGGGGGGATGTTTGTAGCAACGTGATCGAAAGGTGTGCTTTGTTTGTAAGATGGAAACGTTGGTGTTCTATCTATAAGCATGGTGGCGACTGTGCACTTAGTTCTCTTTTTGAAACGCAAAACAAAAGCAGGTTTATCGATAACTATAGTCGTTAACAGACCTGACACGTTTCCATATTTTAATATCATCGGCAAACAGTATCAAGTTGCATCCAATATCCTCTACTATATCGTTCATATACACCAAGAATAGAAGAGGTCCAAGCACTGAGCCTTGCGGAACTCCACTCGTGACGTCTATTTCTCTAGATAAGGTGCTGCCAACGCGAACTTGGACGTGTCTATCAGTAAGATAGTCCCTTATCCAATTTAGCAATATTTCCGTGATTCCATGAGCTTCGAGCTTTTTGATTAAGATGTCATTGTTGACTCCATCGAAAGCTTTGGAAATATCGATTTAGCAAGCATGTAGAGTCTCACCTTCGTCTAGTGAATTGGTCCAATCCTCGAACGTTGTAAGAAGGTTAGATAAACAGCAACGACCTCTTCGAAAACCGTGTTGTGCTGCGGTCTAAATATTTTGGTTTTCAAAATGTTCTCTTATGCGCGCAGTCGCAATGCGTTCCATTAATTTAGAGATCACCGGAAGTAACGTTACCGGTCTATAGTTTGCTGTGTCTGAACGGCCAACGCCTTAATAAATAGGAGTTATCATCCCGGCTTTCCATTGCCGTGGTATTTTTCCTTCATCTAAGCTGAGATTGAATATGCTAGTGAGAGGAGCAGTCAAAGCAACGCGACACCTGCGAAGTATGGCGGGGGTAATTTTGTCTTCGCCAGGGGACTTCTTTTTGTTTAGTTGACAAAGTTCCCGCCCAACCATGTATTCGTTGATAGTCATTTCACTTAGTAATTCCAAATGTGGCGAATTTCGTGAAACTTGATATGGGATACAACGCTTGGGATTGAAGACAAATGAGTAAAACTTTGCTAAAGCATCGGCGGTAACTTGAAGAAGAAGAAGAAGAAAAACGTCTTTATTCCCGACATACACGCATCTTTCGTGTATCTTATCCGATACGTCATTTTTTTATCGATTCACATCGGCGTTATTTCAGGTTAATATTTTTACCTCATTTCTTCACGTGTTGCATCAGCGTCACCTAACTACACTTGTTGATCGATTCACAAGTAGGGTTGGAACACAATCTACGAGGGCAGACAGTTTACCTTGTTTACTGCTTATAAGCTCCTCGTACATCAATGAACGGATCGTCGGGTAGGTACTCTCCTAGAAAGACTACGCACCAGGATTTTGTCAGTCATTTCACGACTGACATACGACATATCTTAGGTGCCACAATTCCTATCTCTACAACGTGTATGATAGACTTGCCACTCTCCCTCGACCTCAGCGAAATCGCTGCAGTGCAAGCTACCGATGCCGGCATCACACAGCTCAGGGACGCCTATTCTTTCATCACACCTCTCCCCTTGCTCGGTGGCTTGGGCAATATCCTTTGCGACCTATCGCAAAGCGCTTTCCGACTACTTAACCTGTCTGCTTTTAGACGGCGCATTAGTCATACCATACGCAATCTTTCCAATCCTGGCATTCGTCCTTGCGTTACGTTTGTTATAAAAAAGTAGTATGACCGAAAGCCAGTGGGTACGTTCAGCATGACACTTTCATGGCAACCCCACCATATTTGAGAATAACCACGTGTACATCAAGTATTTACCCGCAATCAGCCATCTCCACAGTGAGTAGGCGCCCGGAACGGCACATTTGCCAATTATGTTGCGGGTATTTAACACGTACATGCTTTTTGTACTTCTTCACTATAACTCGGTCGTGGCCATAAACCCATGCACCAGAGAGTTTTTTCTCTTCTCACTTCTCAGGTACACATGCACTTCCCGCTGTGGAAATCGTGGCACGCGCCACCCTTGGATCACCGACGCTTGTCGCCATCCAATCCGGTAGCCCGGACTACACGCATCCTTCCCGTATCCCCTCGGTACGCACGCACCCCCCGCTCTGGAAACAGTGGCACGCGCCACCCCCGGATCGCCGACGCCTGTCGCCATCCTCCCGGTAGCTTCAACCATGAGCACACGCCACCCGACACGAAACTTATCAGACAAGGTCCTTACACGCCACTCAGCTTCTCCAGGCGAGGCCGTTCGCCATCGACCATGGGGGTGCAGGAACTTCTCAGCACGGACTATGTTTTCGAAGCTTCTGGTTCTTTCTTGTCAAGCCTACAGTTGTGCCTACATCTGCTCCTACTGGGTTCATACTAGGACCATGCCAGGCGGGCGATTCCCGCTAGCAGCACGTTCACCCCATGTGATTCGGCTCCGGCAGCACGTTCACTCCATGTGAGACGTGACTCGGCTTAGTACTTATCGGTTTTCGTGTATCCTACCCTGGTCACCACCGGCAATCGTCCCACGCAGATCAAGTGCCTTGGCTGACTTCGAAGTGACTGGTTGCTGAGAGACTATGTTCCAGCCTGCAACGACCTGACACCGCTTGGCCAGTTCAATTATCAATTCCTGTTCAGAAGTCTCCTCTGACCAGACTTCTTGGAAGGGGCTGTGTAACAACATTGTTTCACTGTACATAACAATTGACCTTGATAGACACTTCCCGTTGAATCGTGTTCCGTGATTGCTACTCTGTACCTTCGTGCACTTTTTGACTACCGCGATAAACCTTCATTCTCCTGTGCTTGTTCTCCTACATTCTTTTGGACATTATTGTAGTGGTCAGTCTACTACAAGTTCCATTGGAATTGCATGCGATCTTCTCTTACAAGAGTCGAGACGTGATTCCGTACCAAACTTCTTATGAGTTACCCAAGACTCATGCCTAACAGCTAACCATTTCTTAGTTCTACTCCGTATAACAGAGTGGTTGTTGTAGCTGCATTTATGTGGTACAAAAATCGAGTTTTCGTGAATCTTCGAATTCAGATAAGTGAGAAACTTATTGTAATATGAGCCAGAATCCATTGAATTGTGAAGGTACGTCAGCAGCATCTTCCGGAACACCTAGAATTACAATACTTCTCGGATTACATTCTCCACGAGATTTCTGCGACGACATTCGCTCCCACCGTGGTAAGTCTGCATGGATACGACATGTAGTATCTGGAACACCTCTAAGAATGTAAGCATTTAAGAGTACGTTTTCCACGTCCTCCGCAGATTGCAGCGTTATTCTTAAAAGGCGAGGATCATCCTTGTGAGGAGAATTCAGGTGGCGGTTTAATCGAACTATTGATGAAGGAGTAACTGCGGCCATTCTCATCTGACTGCAGAGTTTATACCACTCAGCTAAGTCATGTTTTTGCTTAGCTTCAAACAGCGTTTCCTGCGACTCGGTCACGTTTGTACATATAACGCTAAGGTTTACACCCGCGGATTTTGTTTTATATTGTGAGTCAGTCATTTTAGTAGCAGTGGTTTTTTGAGTCCTTTTTCATTTCCGTTAAGTCGAGGAGTCACTGATCCCAACGAACGCCTCCCCGTTTTAGTCACCATCTGCGCGGTTATCTGTGCAAATGTTGGCCTGCTCGAGTATGATGGATTATCTACCGGCTCTTCGGTAGAGCCTCTAAGTCGTGTAACGACGGTGTCTTTATGACGTTTATTATCAGTTCATTTAGTTTTTGTATACTGGATTCCATTAATTTAGACGCGTTTCAATATCATATTCAGGGGTTTTCGTCGCCGAGGCTGACGGTGTTGATTTGGCATTGCAAACCAGACAAACATAACAAACACCAGGGCAAAATATTCATTTGCATGCTGTTCCGTCATTCACACCCCACGACCGGTTTCGTGCTGTTTGCACTCATCAGGTAGGGACAGTAAGATCAGGATCCGCATGCGCTTGAAACAGTGGAAGAATGGTAAACAAGAAGCGCTTGTATGCCACTGTTGGATAAGGCTGGTACGACCAACCTGTTCAAAGCATGTGTCCAAACACATGTTAAATGGGGTTAAACCCATAACCATGAAACAAAATATTCATTTGCATGCTTTTCCGTCATTCACACCCCACGACCGGTTTCGTGCTGTTTGCACTCATCAGGTAGAGACAGTAAGATCAGGATCCGCATGCGCTTGAAACAGTGGAAGAATGGTAAACAAGGAGCGCTTGTATGCCACTGTTGGATAAGGCTGGTACGACCAACCTGTTCAAAGCATGTGTCCAAACACATGTTAATGGGGTTAAACCCATAACCATGAAACAAAATATTCATTTGCATGCTTTTCCGTCATTCACACCCCACGACCGGTTTCGTGCTGTTTGCACTCATCAGGTAGGGACAGTAAGATCAGGATCCGCATGCGCTTGAAACAGTGGAAGAATGGTAAACAAGGAGCGCTTGTATGCCACTGTTGGTTAAGGCTGGTACGACCACCCTGTTCAAAGCATGTGTCCAAACACATGTTAAATGGGGTAAAACCCATAACCATGAAACAAAATATTCATTTGCATGCTTTTCCGTCATTCACACCCCACGACCGGTTTCGTGCTGTTTGCACTCATCAGGTAGGGACAGTAAGATCAGGATCCGCATGCGCTTGAAACAGTGGAGGAATGGTAAACAAGGAGCGCTTGTATGCCACTGTTGGATAAGGCTGGTACGACCAACCTGTTCAAAGCATGTGTCCAAACACATGTTAAATGGGGTTAAACCCATAACCATGAAACAAAATATTCATTTGCATGCTTTTCCGTCATTCACACCCCACGACCGGTTTCGTGCTGTTTGCACTCATCAGGTAGGGACAGTAAGATCAGGATCCGCATGCGCTTGAAACAGTGGATGAATGGTAAACAAAGAGCGCTTGTATGCCACTGTTGATAAGGCTGGTAAGAACAACCTGTTCAGTCACATGTGTCCAAACACATGTTTAATGGGGTTAAACCCAGAACCATGAAACAAAATATTCATTTGCATGCTTTTCCGTCACACATCCCACGACCGGTTTCGTGCTGTTTGCACTCATCAGGTAGAGACAGTAAGATCAGTATCCACATGCGTTTGAAACGCAGGTAGATACGTTCAATCCACAGGTTGGAACAAAAATTCCTCATTTGCCGCATTTACACCACATGCTTCACTCTCTTTCAATTCGGCACACGGAAAAATGGTCCTTGCGATGTGTCCCCTCTCTGATCCTACAACTCATACTCGAAAACATACTGCTAAATTCGTACCGACTAAAGACGGATCCGACTTCAAATTGCCGGATATATCCTGATGTGCCATGGTGGGAACGGACGGGTGGCTCAAACACTAAGGAAAAAAACGGTATCGCGGAGTATGGTTCTACTTGGGGTACCAGAAAATACCACTAAAGCATCGGGACAGGAAACAGCAGATCATGACTTCAAGCAGTGGCGTTACATTGCGTCTTTGCTTAATATTTCTAACGTTGTGATCACTGACACTTGCCGGGTGCCTTTTTCAATAAACTATAAAGGAGACGGACCGAAACCTCTCAGGATTACCTTTTTAACTAGCGACATGGCTGAATTTGTCAAGTCCGAATGGAAAATAGCAAAACGTGCTTTACCGAAAGACATTAGACTTTGTCCACCGAGACCAAGTACCATGAGTGAGACACATTCGCGGCTGGGGGCGGTAGACGGCAGCGTTCCCACCGAAACGGAAGCAATCAATACATCAAAAAACGTAGTGGTTCTATGGAATGCGCTACCGCAAGATGTTGTGAATGCAACGACAATTGATGTTTTCAAATCGAAATTGGATGCATACGTCAAACAAAACCCTGAATTTGGCCCGGTGTATTGAAGCAACACGAACCCAAAAAACATTAACAATGTGATTTTGATTAAATGTTTTTTCGCAATAGTTGTCATCCAACGGTACGTGTAAAGCATTAGCTTTTATCACCATAAATCTTGATTCTTGATTCTTGAACTTGCAATGCTGCTTTGGTTGTGATCAGTTTGCTATCAAACATATTTCGAACCGGAAAATGGGGTTGTCTTCCAGAAATCAATTTCTCCTGATACGTCGACCTTGGATGGATCGGCAGACAGATTTTACTCAAGAATTCATTACGAAAACTGTTCTCATCGTTAGGTATCTAGCGACATTTTGAAAATAATACTTATTTTTCTAACCCGTCACTGTTACAATAATGGTAATTGGAAGCAATCATGCTGTCATCCATACTTGATTCGCTGCAAACCTTTTATCTTCCCGCGCAGATCAATCGATAAATAAATTGGATGGTTCCGAATAATGTTCATGTCTAATCAATATATCGACCGATAACTCGGCTAGACTGAATGAATCAATGTTCGTACGAGCCAGTTCTGTCACTCGCTTAGTCCAAACCGTGGAATTACGCATGTGTTTCGCTTTTGGCAACTTCAAAAACAAACAAGAGAATCTGGACAACTTTCACGCCTAGTACCGGAAAATCGCATATTTTTCCAATTCCATAAGTGCCACATGTTGAACTTTGAAAATATGTAGAGTTTAAATATTCTCTCGGTGCAAACAGACTTGCGCGAACCATGGAACAAACGGACTTGGGTATGTTGAAAAGAACCACTTTAGAGATGTCGAGAGACATGGCAACTTTGTCTACCAGGAAACATTAAAGAAATTGTCACTTCTGAAGCTAATTTTCCCGAAATTCTACAAACAGACAATTTCCCGTATAACAAATATGTGGATCAGACTCACGATGGAATATGCAGTTCAAGCATGGTCACCATGGATAAAAAAGATGTTGTGACTTTGCAAAGAATATATCATCGAGCTACCAAACTCGTCACCGGACTCAGTCGGAAACCGTACAATGAGCGAATTTCAAAACTAAACTTATTCGATTATCCACCCTCGTCATCTTCAAGGGGATTTGATCTTGGCTTACAATATTTTGAATACCGCAAATCACCCTTTACAATGCTTATTTAATCTACAGGGCTCGCACAAGACAAGAGCTCGCACATTTTTTTCTAACTGTCCCTCACTCGCGACTGAACAGCAAACGACATTTTTATGCCGTGCGAGTTTGTTTCATTTGGAACAATCTGTCAGATTATGTTGTAAATTCAACAAATCAGCAGATTTTCAAGAGAAGCCTTGATGCCTATTTGACCCTAAACCTGTGTATCGAAGAAAGCTATACAACTTAACAACATACATCTACATTCGTTATCCCACCAGTCGAAAACAATTTCTTCCCTTTGGATTTTTACCTAATTTTTGAACTGCTCAGTAAGCAACCAAATCCCGTTTTTGCTTGTTATATTATTCGTTGTTCCCATATTATCCTGTGGTGTTTTGTAATGATATATGCTTTTTAGACCATCAAAATGGAATTGAATTGAACAAGGTTATACTTGAATGCCACTGTTGCATAGGGTTCGTACAAAGAACCACGATGTTCAGACACAGAATCATATAGTGTTTCGTGGTCAAGCACCCAAGGCGCTTATGGATGACCAAAGTGATGTGTTGCTCACATCCCCATCCCTTACACACCACTACCGGTTTCAGGCTGTTTGCCATCATCAGGTAGAGACACTAAGATTAGGTTCAGTGAGCCTTGAAACAGTAAATTAGTCGTAAATACGGTTATACTTGAATGCCACTGTTACATAGGGTTCGTACAATGCTTATATAATCTGCGGGGTTCGCATAAGACAAGAGCTCGCGCATAAACTCAAACCGTCCGTCACTCTCGGGTAAAAACTAGACCACATTTTTTCGCCATGCGAGTTTGTTTAATATGGAACAATCTACCAGATTAGGTTGTTAACTCCCCCAAGTGAAATCTTGATACCTTTTGGACCCTTAAGATGTGTATTGAAGAAAACTATACATCCTGACCCCTTTGACCTACACATATCGTCTCACTGTGCCAAGAAACGAATTTCTGTCCTTCAAGGAACAACCAAATCCCGTTATTCTTAGTTAAATTATTTGACGGGTTCCCATATTATTTTGTGGTTTTCTGTAAAGCGAAATGCTTTTCAGACCATTTTATTTGGACTGAATAGGGAACATTGTAATGAAGATATAGAGTGTTTGAGGAGCATATTTCCGATTCCCTTAGATTGGAGCCTTAAGTACGGATTTCTTCACGGGACTGACTTTGAGGAGGGCGGTTGAGAAAGATTTGTTCTCAAAATCTCATTGAGCATCTAATTTAGTTGTTCTTATTCTCCAGAACCGGTAGTTCATAGATTTATTCATAGATGATATGCGGGTAAAAAGCTCTGCTATACAAGACCCACAAAAATGTACATCGGGTCGGAGGGTAAAAAATATCAAAAATATTATTAGAGACATTTCTTGAAAACGTCAATGGTTCCAGATTGTACCACGTGAGTAGGTAAACTGTTCCAGAATTGGACATTGCGAACGGAAAATGCATTTTTGCGGCAGTTCAACCTGCTATGCTGTTGACAAAGTTTCGATTGGTGACCTCGCAGATGTGTGTCTTATGGGAAAGATGAAACAAACGACTGCAAGGGTGATTTGTTTGATTAAGCACTGTTTAAATGAATATTAGTGCTCCTCGTTTCCGTCTGTATTGAGCCTAATGCAAATTCAATATTTTAAGTCTCATTTCGTGTGGATAATTAGAAAGTCCCATGACGAGTTTTGTCGCTCTGCGCGGTGGAGTTTCCAATAGCTGAGTATGTTTTTTCAACCAAGGATCCCATGCCGGTATAGCATATTCGATTTAAGGACGGATGTATGTTGAAATCAATTTGCAGACAATATTGGGGTCAAACAAACCTAGGACACTTCTAAAGAGTTGATCGAAATCGGGTCTTTGATTAAATTGCATAAAAACACATTATATATACTTGTTTTCCTACGTCCAAGGTTGCGAAGCCCAATTGATCTTGGTTGAAGATGACCGTTCGCTTTTTATTTTTGACTCACAGTCTGCGACGGATCGCTTACATTCAATGGCAGCATCGCATTGTTAAAATAGATGTTTGCAAACAGTGCTAGAACCAATAGGCCGCAGACTGGAAGAAATGCGGATTCAAGCTTGTTTGCTATAATTGTGACATGTTTCAAGAATGCTGCATCATACCATGCCTCATTCACACAGCCTAGTTGCTAGAGACTGGGGAAATAACCGGGCAACCAGTCAGTGGCCTGGCGCGCTGTAACAAAGAAGTTACCTTCTTGATCGCAAAGCAACTGAACGTATCGATGGTGTGATGTCTGGGGAAATCGAAGCCACTAGCGGTGTCCCACAAGGTTCGGTACTTGGTCCGGTTCTCTTTTTGGTCTACATCAACGACCTTCCGAAACTTGTCACAGCCAAAATGGTTCTCTTTGCGGATGATGTTAAAATTTGGATGCGAATCAAGTCAAGCGTGGACTGTTTGCGCTTACAAAGCGATTTGGATCTATTGAACAGCTGGTCGGAGAGAAATAAACTTCCATTCAACTTCCGAAAGTGTAAAATGTTGCAAATAGGCAAAGATTTTCCATTCTCATACAACCTTGGACCAAATCAACTGGAATGGACAACCAAAGAAAAAGACCTCGGCATATGGATTAGCGGAAGTCTGAAGTTTAGCATGCAATGCGAAGCAGTGTACAATCGAGCTAGCCGCATGCTAGGTATGCTTCGGCGGATTTTCGGACATTTTTTCCGGGAATCATTCTCCATGCTCATAAATACGTATATTAACCCGGTGATGGATTACTCAGTGCAAGCTTGGGCACCGTGGCTACAAAAGGACATCAAGCTGCTCGAGAGGATCTATCACAGAGCAACTAAAATGGTTGGCTGCCTCCGCAACCTACCATATGAGAATCGACTTGAGCAGCTTAATTTGGATACACTGCTTCGCAGAAGGGTTCGATTCGATCTAATACTAACCTACAAAATAATCAACTCCAAGGCGCACCCTCTGAGGCATCTATTTCGCCTCCGGTCAAGCCATGCCACACGTACTCACCCATTGGCATTTGATATTCCACATTCTCACCGGAACTGCCGTCGGTTCTTCTATTCGGTGCGCGTTTGTTTCCTATGGAACTCCCTACCGTCGGATGTTGTACAATCATCTAGTGAAAGGATTTTCATGAACAAATTGGATATATTTATGCGTAGTAATTCCACCATACATCCCCTTTATATAACATGATTTTTTTCCAAACGAATATTTTTTCATCCATCATACCGCCCCAATACATGACATTTTTTTGCAACTACAAAACTTTCGATCTTCCTAATGACTAAATCTTTTTTGTATATATATATATTTACTGTCCTTATACGAATATCCTGTGGTGTTGTACAGCTACGAGCTTTTTTATGCCATAAATTCTTGAATCTTGAATCTTGAATCTCATCGCCTCACTGGAATATATATATGTTTGCCTGGGTACGGACTGATGATTTTTCTATAATGTGGTTTGAAACCTTAATTGATATGACTGTTTAAAAGATCGTTCACATTAATGAACTTTGTGAGTGCAAATACAACTGTTTAGATGTAAGAAAGACAGTGGATTTCAAAATCGTCATGGTCCTAAAATATCCGTACGTAGCCAAAATAGACAATAATCAAACATTATTCTATTTGTCTCTTTATACGTTTCTGGCAGGCTACTAATCGTATCTCGTGTTGTATAGAAATTTCGCTGGCTCCAGAAATGTGCTTTATCAAGAGGGTGAATTATTTCTCGGAATACCAGTATCTGACGTTTCAAATGCGCGGGAGTTCTACATTCTTGACCAGAGAAGTTAACTTGTGAGATGCACTCCCGGATGAGTTAATTGCAACAAAATTTGGACACCAATTCAAGCAGCTTGTAGCCAGGATATTGCCTATAATCACTGCAAAGATATGCAACATTAAACAAGATTTCTTCATCTGATGTTCTCCTGGACTAGGGCGGCTCACAAGGTCTTGACTCTTTGCCGTCTATTAGGAACAAGAAGGTTCTTCCTCGAGATGACGCCAATTAAAGATTCTTCCATGTAAACGCTAGCTTTGTTGGAAAGGAACACTTTGGAATGCTTCGCGCTTTACAACTTCATGGGGATTATAATGATGATGCATGACAGTGAAAGCCGCAAGGAAGCTGCCGTGCTGATGTCGCTCTACTCGTTCACGAAACTTGTTTGATTGCATGTTCCATTCGAGGTGTAGGCACCTCTTCGCAGTTTGTTTGTGCTTACTCTTCTATCAAATCCGTAGCAATTTAAGTCCCACCCTTCCCCATCTTTTAGGATTTTACTTATTCATGGTTGTATGGCAGTTAAGCATTCGGTACGGGCTACCGGTGTAATGCTGTCTTTGATGATGATGGTGATGGATTATAATAGCGGATTTATTGATAAAACCTGGCGTGAGCTGTATTTTGGGTATGTTATCTTAGTAGCCACAATAAAAAACCTTATCATCTGTATTCAATATCACTTAACTCAACATCATTCACTATCCGGTGTGGTTGTTAAATAATTTGGTACCAAGTAAAATAAAGGTCAATTGAGCGTTCAAATTTGGCGCGTGTTTTGAACTCGCGTCGTTGGATTATGAGTAGAGGTCAGTTGAGTTCAATTCATCGATTTTCGTTAGATTCCATTCGAAATATGCAAGGCTCAATATTTTGGGTCGATATTGGAGTGAAATTTCGAATGAGCACTCGATGTTCGTTCCAAGGCTTCAGAGTTTCTGAACCGTTCGTCATGAAATACGAAATTAGTCGTCTGAAATATGAGTATTGTCTCTTGGTAGCGGCAAATTTCAATTTAGTTCGCATATTCAATGACAGTTTATTTTCGGATGACCAGTTGTACAAAGCATTCAACTCGATTTGCAGCAAAATACAATCATCAGCATTGCTGATTCGCCTTCATAATTTTATATAGTCAGCAAACAACCATCTTACTGTCATTTGCTATTAGTATATCGTTCATATAGACTAAGAACATCATTGGTCGAAGCACTGAACCATTTGGAACACCGCTTGTGACATCGATTTTTTCGGTAATAGGCCGTCCACGCAATCTGTTCAACGGGTATTTAGAATCGGAAGTCGGCTTACGGATAAACCGCACTTGTGGTACAAATACGTTAATAAAAGTCAGATGGAAACTCGTGGCATTGATCCTATCTGAGCGCTCAAATTGGAGACACTGTATGTACCGTCAGGTGGTTAACAAATAGACACACTGATTGACCGGATACTGTTTATCTTCGCTACTTCCGAATCGGTCTATATCATGGTCTTCTACATTGCGTAGTACGGAATAGACATGTGCTTCAGACTTACATCCTTAGTCAATATCGATCGATGGAGGCTGACAACTTGCACCTTGAAGATTGTCTGGTTTAGGGAAAAACTCTACAGAAATTCAGGGTCTCGGAATTTGAGCTTATGGGAATTAGAATGTTACTGTATATGACTGCGAGATGTCGTTTCACTTACTGACTGATATTGATGTAGGTTGAGATGATGTAACTTGTTTTTAACGAGTCCCGTGTTTGAAGGTTGTTCAGCCATTTCGGATGGAGACACGACGCTCGTTCGTTGACTCAGAACCTAACAATGGTGTTGTACCATACAAGACGTCCACAGTTAGTTTCGGAAGGACTTACGACCACATAATTTCGAAGAATCGCGTTACGTATCGTCTTTAGTCTGGATCTGTTACGTTCAGGTTCTAAATGCCTCCTGCAGACAACGTTCATAAAATAAATATGGTCTACCGTTTTCAGTGTGTGTTAGTTACCTCTGAATAAGATTGTATAGTCTTGTGGAAGTTTTTTCAAAGAAATTCAAAATTTTTATTGACCGAAAAAGCATCAAGCCTGACAATAAGCCTATGGTAGTGAATATTAAGATGCAAGTGTGAAAAATCTAAATTATATATAAGTTGTCGGGAAACGTATACTTCAATTAAAACTAGTCTAATTTCGTTTTAATCTCATGCAAGTGAGTAATGGTAGATAGCAAAATTGTTCCAAGTCAAACAGATACGGACAGAATAAAAATACTTTCTACAGTTCAGGCGGAAAAGGGATTCGATAATTCCTCAAGATTCATGATTTATGGTGAAAAATCAAATAACTGTACAATACCATAGAATATATCTATAAAAGTTAAACAAATCGTGCTTTAATGTTTAATTCCATGTGCTTCAAAGGAGGAGCAAAAGTAATTACAATTATGACATGGAGAGAGGAAATTTCGACCGAAAATTTGTTTTCCAGGTGTGTGTGTGTAAGAAGGGAGCACTAAGGGATTTCTATAAACTGGGGACAACGCAGTATTTTCTTCCCCAAACAATGCTGATTAGTGTATATACAATTATACTAGATTTGGTATGTAACAAAGATGTATGGATGGTGTCTATTGGTCAGACCTCTTGAGAGCCGGACCTTTGTGGTTATTTAAACTGTCTTCTCAGTTTGAGTTTTCAATATCCTTGCACGGCAATGCTTCAGCTTGTCAAGATTCAAGATTCAAGAATTTATGGTCACAAAAAGCACATAGCTTCACAATTACCATATCATAGTAAATATGCGTTCAGTAAGAGGTATAAAAAATCAATTATACGATGTCACTGGAGTCAAGTAATATGCTTACCCTGAGTCAATACACAAGCATCGTCAAATCGTTATGTAACAAATAATTGTCCAAGGTTCGAGTGAATGTTTGGATACAGGGAGAGGTGATAATTGATTCGGGAAGGGCATTCCACAGGAAACAGACACGTACCGAATAGAAATATCGGCGACAATTAGTACGGGAATGGGGAATTTGTAGTGCCGCTGAGTGGCTACGTGTAATTCCTGATTCACGGTATTTGAACAAATGTGCTTATGTGTAATCGCCTAGTATGTCTGCCGAAGTCTGTCATAGCTATAGTTAGGGAAATGGGTTTCAAAAGATTTGGTCCATCACCTTTGTAATTGGATGACAGGGGTATCCTGAAGGTACTCGCAACGACACACTTTCGCGCTGCCATCGTTTCGCTTGAAAAATCACTGTAAATAATGGTTTTGGGTTTGAAATATTTTGTCATGTATGATAAGTTCTCCTCTAATTCACCGAGAACGGTATTCGAACAAATTCAGATGATTAATCCTTTCTTTATAAGGCTTGTTTCGGATGCTGAAAACTGGTTTTGTCGAGCAGTAATAGAATCGCTGCATGAGATCTACATCTTTTTGAGCCACGGAAATACATAAGCATGGTAAAAACGTCTTGTTCATGTTGCTTGATATTCTATCATGCTCTAGACCAGTTCTCTCTTATTGAAACGATATCTGCTCAACACAGTTTATGACCAACTTCCGGTGAGACTCTACTAGAAGCTTGTTCTACGTAAACACTGGCTCGTTCTGTAGGAACACCTTAGATGGCCTTGTTTAATACATTACAAGAGCCTATGGCGTTAGTAGAGGCGTCTCACTCGACAGTCGCTGACGATTTGATTAAAATATATGATGAAACCTTGTCAAATGAACTTTTAGGAACATTACCCTGGTTGCTGAATTAAAAACCCATGTTTAAATAAGTGATTTAACTTATGAATTTGAGATCTTTTAACTCAACACACGTTATTGTTTAATCTATTCTGTTGTCAAACCATTTTCAATCATGTTAAAATAAGGTCACTACATCGTTCGAATTTGGCGCGTGATTTGAACTCGCGTCGTCGAATTACGATTGGAGGTCATTTGAGAACAATTCATGATTTTTCATCAGGGTTGAGCGGAATTTGTGTACAGTGAATGCAAACACGCTATTACCCGGTTTTGGAGTGCTCAAACAGTTTCTGTCTATTTTCACGAGTGTACACCTGTGAATGACCTTGAATTATTGATTTTTGAATTCGGTGATCGAAACATGAATAGAACTCCTAGATGAAACAAATTCTGGCTAATGTTCATGATGATAATATTTCTGGTGGAAAGCTTCAAGAATCCAATCTTTCCGGCATGCTCCCCAAAACCTCTCATAATTTTCGCTGTTTTGTTTCTTTACACCTAAATGCCTGGAACCTTTGTATATCACCGACTTCTTTACCTTGAATGAATTAATCTGATGTGATTTAATCTACTAAACCAGGTGCTAGTTTTTTTAATATTACATAACAGTATCGCGCTTGTTGCGATTGAGATACCAATTTGACGCCGCACACCTCCGGTGAATTAGTCGCAACAAAACTTGAAACTTTTCACACTGGCGCCAACAAAGTGTATTGGTTGTTTATGAGATTGACTTCGTCGGCATCAATTTACCAACAAAGACTCTGTTTATGGTGCTCACCTTCCCTGCACTTGGTTTCACTTAATTACCTTCATATCTTCTTCACTAAAAGTTCTGTTCATTTCATAAAAAATAGATTCAAAATGCGCGCTAGCGTTTAGCCAATCGATTTTCAATTGGCCCGCTTGCCAGATTATCGATCGCCACGTGAACAACTCAGCTGGGTTCTAATCGTGCCCCGAAATGGGGACAAATAGTTCCATGTTGCGTCGGAAAGGAGTTAAGTCATTCTCAAAATGGAAAATTTTCCAGAGTTGGTATGCTGCCTCCATGTCAATCAATGGCGCAGAAAGGTTCTGTGGTTTGGCTATCTAGAAAATGGTTGCTTGCGATTGGTGTTCCATATTCGTCTTCATTGATTTGTGCTGTCACATGACTATTAGTGACCTTGAAAATAAAATATCTATCGTTACAGCAGATATCGACATTCGGGATTCTTGAATAATCGTGCGATTTCGCGTTATGGAAAAGGTAAAAAAAATATGAGAAACATTCTCTTCGTCGAAAGCGATGTAGACAGATGAATGGAACAATCCTGTATTCAACACCATTTAAATGACGCGCGCTCTTTTAATAGTTGACTGTAAGTTAAGTGACCTCGGTTAATCAGATGACGTTGTCGACTTCCTAGAAAAATAGACTCCTGGGGCACACATTAGACTGAAAAGAATTAAACAAGAAATGAAAATTAAAAATCATATTGTTCGGGCACATTGAATTTGGTGATCTTTTAACGAAGCTATCCGTTTGTGAATACATGTCTATTGTGATTACTGGAAGTTGCTGTTCCACGCCTGTTAGAAAGAATCGCAGAGACATCCAAAGCATCTATCAGAAGTCCATGGGGATCTATTCAATCCAATTCAATTCCATTTTAATGGTCTAAAACGCATATACCTTAACGAAAACCACAGAATAATATAGCAATTACGAATAACATGGGTAGTAAAACGGGATTTGTTTGCTTACTGAGCAGTTTAGGAATCAATAAAAATACATAGGACAGTAACTGTTTTCAACGTTCACAGCTTTTATGGTGTAAAATATACAGGTTCAATGTTTGGATTGGTCGACATGAAGTTGTCCAAATTCGATTTAAATATATCCAAGTTGGGTGAATGTGCAACATTACAGGGTAGGGAGTTCCAGGTAAAGCATACACGTACAGAATAAAAAAACCTTCGACAGTTTGGTCTCGAGTCGGAAATAAGTACGTTACAGTCGTGACTCCGGCTGGTCCGCAAATGCCATCACTGTTTAAACTTATAGATTTTCTAAAACTGAATGATAGACGAGAACTCACAAATCGATTTTTGTTGTGGTCCACGGCATAACAAAAATGTGGATAGCGCTGAAGCGAGCAGCGTAGATGCAAGATAAAGCCAACAATACTTTTACTTCTTGGCAATATTTCCGTATGTTACGCAACAAAGTGACTGCACTTATGCGAAAGGATAAGGAAGCGCACCAATTGATGTGGTTTTTGTTGTTACTATACAAAATCATGAACGCAAAAGCGAAAATCGAACCAGGGGTTTTTGCCGTTCAGAATGGTGATGAACTTACTGAGACCAACCTGTTTAATCACATGACCTCACACTCAAGTAGACTGGGTTTGAAACCATGACCATGAATACAAAAGCTCATTTGCATGCATTTCCGTCGCACACACACCCCACGACCGGTTTCGTACTGTTTGCACTCCTCAGGTAGGGACCGTAGGATCAGGATCCGCCTGCGCGTGAAACAGTGGAAGTATGATAAACAAGTAGTGCTGGGTTTTGCTGGACTGCAACTTTTAGGAAGGCTCAGACATTCAAGGCATCAAACAACAGTCAGTCGATCTCTAGTTTGCAACTGCGTCACATCACTTGCGTACTAAATGCTTTACTGTACGTCAGGGAAACCTGGACCATCCACGCAAGACAAGAACGGAAGCTGAATGCTTTCCAATTGAGAAACATCCGTCGTATCTTGAACAAAGTAACAAATGCTGAAGTTGTTTCAAAAGCAGGTCTACAGTACATGTTCACCCTACTACGATAGCGCCGCCTGCGGTAGCTTGGCCATGTCTACATAAAGGATAATGGTCGTATTCCGAAATGATATACTCTATGGTGAGTTGCAATCAGGAAGTCGACTATTGGGCAGACCGCACTTGCGGTACAAAGACGTTTGCAAAACAGATATGAAAGCTCTTGGCACTGACCCGGCGAGTTGGGAAGAACTTGCTCTTGACCGCTCACTTTGCAGGCATCGTGTAAAGCGTCGTCTGCAAATCGCGAGAAGTGAATACTACTCTCAGCAGCTAATCGTTGCTTATGCCATCAGCGTTCAATTGCCTTCGATCGCAGGATTACTGTGAATTTTACTGCGAATCTTCAGTCCCACATTCCAGAAGCTGTAGAACATGAAACAATTATGCGATTGTGATGTACATCCATGGTCGACATCGACCGAATAAGCTCAACGATAACTCGTTTTATACTATTATTTTCCAATTTTTATTCCTATCGTAATCTTGTACTGTGCTGGTTGCTTTTCGAATTTTAAAAATTAATTCCTGGCAAAGTGAACGTATAAGTGGTCCTTGATGTGGAAATATATTGCTATGTGACCTCTGTCTCACAAAGGCTATAGCAGGGAAGTGTTATCAAAGGTACGCGCTCACTGAAACCTTAAAAATTCTCTAAGTGACCATGCAATACCGTTCGTGATGGTTGATGAATATTCAGAGATGATTATCCGTGATTTAAGTTACATTTCACTGTGTTAATTCGAAATGTTTGCTTGAGTTTGAAAGGTTTTCTAAAACTCTGATGCTCAAAATGTCAGAATTGGTTCCAGCATCAAAATGAAAAGTGATTACAGCAGAGAGAGATTATTTTGATTACAAATGCTGCTAAAATCCGGCTTCCAAACAGACCAAATTTCATTCACAGCTGAACTAACGATCAATAGATCGATGATAAACTTTCTGTATCTTCCATTAACATCCACCACGCGTGCATGTTGATGTCACGTTCTTCGCAAACTGATTCTGAGTAGCAAACTCCCTCAGAAGGCTTAGCGTTCTGTCTCGTTTGTTTCGTGTCACCTCGGTCTAGGATAAGCCAGCTGAAAGCCTCGCGCTTTTTTCCCAGGATGATTTCTCCGAACACAATATGCCCTCCAAATGAGCAGTCAATAGCATGTTACTCAAACTAATAAAGTTGTTGTACTTTTACATTTCTGTTGAATATTACCCGCTTCCCGCCGCTTTTCTTGTTTCTCCGTGGTCGCGTCACCTGTTTTCGGGCCTATTTGGTCCAACAACATTGTCAATTATTGTGTTTAGTGTCAGAAAGCATGTCGTTGTTCGCCTCCGTCGGTCGATGTCGACCATGGATGTACATTACAATTGCATGAAGTTTTATGTTCAACAGTTATTTGAATGGCTAAACACTCTGGTTCAGGAGGAACAATCTCTCCCGCAGCGTTTGCAACGATATTAAGATCTCGGTTGTGTTGCATCAGTTGCACGCCGGCGGCGTGATCTGCGTTCAGCAGCCAAGAGCTGTATCTGCTCCTCCCCAGCTTACAGACGACGCTTGACACAATGCCTCTTATGTGAGCGGTCAAGAGCAAGTTCTTTCCAGCTCGCGGGGTCAATGCCAAGAGCTTTCATATCTATTTTGCAAACGTCTTTGTACCGCAAATGCGGTCTGCCCAATGGTCGACTTCCTAATTGCAACTCACCATAGAGTAGAACTTTCGGAATACGACCATTTTTCATTCTGTAGACATAGACACAGAAAGCATACAACCTAACGAATCCTGTGTTCTGTCATACTTTAGGATAACTTGCATTCCGTTCTTTTTCACTACAATGACCATGTCCATTGCTTCAATGTAACTTTAAACAGCACACCGTAGATGTTGCCTACTTGGAGGTTCATTTCATAATTTCAACTGCTCCTTCGAGTAGATGCACGTTAATTTTTTATCTCCATGGCTATCGAAATGTCAAATTCAACTTTACGACCAGTTTGCGATATTTTTCAACTAGCAATAATCGAACAATATTTCGTGTTTCTTTGTCGAAACCGCAGATTACAAATTTGACCTCATCGTGTTGAGTTTGATAATAATGAATTTTTATTCAGTATTGAATTTTATGCTGAATAAATAGAAAAGAATTGTTTCATTGTGTGAAATATCGTTTATCGTTTATCTGAACGAAAGTGACATGCAGCATTTCAGCTTTTGTAGCGAACGAAGTTCAAGTCTTACAAGATTTGTGATAACTCTGTAAGATCTATTCTCTCTTACTCTCAGTCTTCACTTATTGGTTTCTAAAATTATTAGGCTTTCATTTTGCTGATAAAGTGAATCTCAAACTAATTTTTCATGTGGTCAGAGCTCAAATTGTGTGCATCACTAGACTCATTGTGTGCTCAAATGCATACCGTCGAAGAAATTCTAGGAACGCTATTGGCATGTAGCCACTTTTTACACCTGTGCAAGTTCAACTCTAGCTGATGATTCCTGGTTCGTTCTGAAAAACTTCTGATTTTACAGTCGAGTTAAATGAGCAGTTAAAGAGATTCGAAAGAATGTACTTGTGTTGTGGTGTGCAACATTTCGTATTCAAGTTGATTCGATGTTACGGTATATTAACTCATGGATCGATGGAGTTATTGATTGATGGAGCGGAAGGATGGTTCGTTGGATAAGCGAATGTAATTCAAAACACTAAGTGGTGATTTGTTGATTAGTTGATTGATTGAGTGTGTGAGTGAGTAAGTGAGTGAGTGAGTGAATGAGTAAATGAGTGTGTAAGTAATTAAGGGAGTTAACGATAGAATAAGTGAGTATTTGAGTAAGTGTGTGAGTGATTGATTGATTGAATGAGTGAAATAATGATTGATTGTCCAAGTTACTGATACAAAATGGCATGGCTTGTATTCTTCTAATAAAGTCTTCTTGTTGAGAGTTTACGTTGGAATTTAAACCGAATTATTATAACACCAGTCGACAGAACATGTCAATTCAGTCTTTGTGATTATTGAATTTGGCTTTCCGTGATATTACTTAAAACCATTAAAATTGATTATTAATGATGTATTTTTCATCCTATTGGTTAATTGTGATGCTAATGCTTTTTCACATAATTCGAAATATGAATCTAGACGGTGTTTGGGCCACCGGCTACTAGGTTGGCCAAGTAATGATCTTTCATTCAAAAGGAAAGCTGATGACCTTGAGTCTGGTGCACTAAAACAAACATTGGTATTATGCGCACAAATAAGTAATGTTAAACTGAAAATTGGAAATTTCAAAACTAGCGGATGTAAATGAACGAAATATTTGACCTCTAAAGAAAAATAATGAATCGTGTGCAATATAGAAGGGATTAGATTTTGGGGTTGACGAATGGAGGACGTTTAAGTATCACGTGATTTTGGTGACTTTGAATGTATATCTCAGTGCATTCTATCAACTATATTCACTGATTGAGCATACGTGATTTGCTCTAATTATAGCGCCTGAACGTGTCAAACACAAACTGCTTCTGTCAAAATTCCTTGAATACGTTTTGTTGGAAAATTCCATGCCTGAATGAAGGAACGATGAATTTCTCGTGAGATGTAAGTGCGAGTCGAAACTGAGCTATCCAAGTCAATTTAAGTTGCATGCGGCAAGAATTGGTCCTAGGTACACTCTT
>JACCGJ010005788.1:0-98046 GCA_013407085.1 Atriophallophorus winterbourni
TCTTGTAAAAACGTTTAGAAGTTAAAACCACCACCCTTGCAGCCCTGAGGTCGCAGGTTCGAGTCCCGGTGGCGAAATTATTTTCTGTAAATTATTCGTCATCGGATTGAAGACACATTTCTTCCAAATAGCGTTGTCTAACTTCTATATCCCTTATCTCAATTTCAATTTTGTCCAAAGCGACAGAAGTTCAAACAAACCACTGGCTGATAATTGTTAATAAAAATCTTTTTAGTATGCCTACTAACAAACTACAAGTAATAGCGGGTGCAGTGCTCAAGGAAAGTTCCAGCTCTGATGAGCTGGATCCATTTTTTTGATACGTTTCCTAATGACACTCTCACTAATAAATCTCCCCACAGTTCCTTTTCTCAATCTCTGCAACCATTCGTGCACCGTTTCGCTGAACCAGCAGATGCAAAACAACGAAATGGAAATGAAAAGAAAATCAAGGGAGCGGATAAAATGGGAGAGGGAGATTGCTTTGGAAGAAATCAAAATTAAGATAAGAGAGATAAAAGTTAGAAAATCCTATTTGGAAAAAATGATGTGTCTTCAATCCGATGACGAATAATTTTCAGAAAATAATTCCGCCACTGTGACTCGAACCTGCGACCTCAGGACATTTAGGCGAAGCACATGACCAATACACCACTAGCTCACTGATGGATTGTCTAAATTAAAAGTAGTTAGATAGACGTTTTATTTCAATGCTACACCCCTTTTCAGCCTAGCCAAAATTGGTGGTGGGGATAACGTCTACACTTGAGAACGTGTCAAATGGCGTTCTTGGTTTTTTGCGTAATCCTGTAAGGTGTCGAGTGAAGGGATGAGAAAAGCATATTATGATGCATTGATTAAATACCTGTTTCACTCAATGTGTAGGCACCACGAAACAGTTTGTTTGTGTTTGCAATTTTATTGTTTAATATGTGTTTATTCTCATCCTTCTCCATCTTTTTAGATATTATTCATGGTTGTGCAGCAGTTGAGAATCCAAATCATGCTCCTGGTGTGATGTGGCTACTGGTGATGATGATTCTAAACGTTGCACTAAACAAAAGCAATTTAGTCATGTTGATGATCTAATCTTGGCCTAAGATGTAAATTGTCTCTCGAAATAGCAGCTACTACAGGTTCAGCATTTCTATTCAAATGCTACAATCGGGTGAATAACTTATGTTTTCTGCTTATTGTGACATCTTTTGCATCTTATCCTGAGAGCCTATATCAACATTGAAACATTATCATTTTACACACTGCAAAGTTATAAAGATCCGTATAGAGTGCTCTATCAAATTTTAGGTGTTTTTATGCATAACCGCCCAATTCATCCGTATAATTCATATTAACGTAGATGAAAGTCAAAATTTCTTTCAGATTGGTTAATTTGTTTTTGATGAAATGCATGGATAATTAATCACCTCTGCTTTTCAATCCGACTTGCACGCGAATAAATATAAAACGGTAATTAAAATACGCTATTTGTGATATCACCTTTATGCGAATAGCTGTGATTGCAATGAAAATCTTTAGACCAAATAAATGCATTTAAATAGTATTGAGGCGTGATCACTCATTCCCTCAACCAACATCTCTATCGACCGAACAATCTTAAATAACAACACGTCATAATGAATTTTTGTTTAATGTTTAATGTAAATACAAGGATGACGGTTTACAGCGCGTGCGCACTAAATGATTTACTGTACGGCAGTGAAGCCTGGACCATCTACGCAAGACACGAAAGGAAGCTGAATGCTTTCCACCTACGAAGCATCCGTCGTATCTTGAACATATCGTGGATGAACAGAGCGACTAATGCTGAAGTGCTTTCAAAGCCTGATCTACGAAGCCTTTTTACCCTACTATTACAGCGATTTCTAAGGTGGCTTGGTCACGTTTTCAGAGTGGAAAATGGTTGTATTCCCAAAGCTCCACTTTTTGGTGAGTTGAAATCAGGAAGTCAACCATTGGACAGACCGCAATTGCGGTACGAAGACGTTTGCAAAAATATGGCCATGACATTGACACCGCAAATTAGGAAGAACTTGCTTTTGACCGCTCACATTGGAGGCATTTTGTAAAGCGTCGTCTGCAAGCTGAGGAGGAGCAGATACAGCTCTTGGTTGCTAAACGCAGATCACGCCACCAGCGTGCAACTGACGCCCAACGACAGAGAACTGCAGAGTACGGTGAAAGCGCTGCGGGAGAGATTGTTCCACCCGAATCGGACTATTTAATCATTCGAAACACTGTGAAGCATGAACAAATCATGCGATTATGTTATACACCTAAGGCCGTTGTTAACTCAATGAGGCCAATAACAATGTTAATCAGATTTATTCCTATTTTCTTACGCTTTTATTGTAGAGCTTGATGTAAAGTACCTAAAAATACATTTGCTGTGTTACCATCATATGCTTTGTATTGAGTCTTTGTCATGTTCTAATAAATTATTGTTTAGATTCAGATTATATATGAATCTGAATTGTGTTTTTCTAACAAACATTTCACTAAGTATATAATGAGTATTGGTTGCTCTTAAATCCTAACAGTCAATTTTCATTGTTTACAGGTGATAGGTAACATTTGAATATCCCTATTACTTAGACAATATAGATTTCGCCTTTCTTACCATTAGTAAATCAATCATGTTCAATATAACTCTAATTGCAATATTCCATTAATTGTAGAATTTCTGACTATATAAGATATAGCAAATTTTTCTGTTTATTTACTTTATGCGCTTCGAATACTTCTAACTGTTGACGTGTATACAAGCTGGCCTTTCATCGATGAAATCTAATTTCTCAATGGATCTTTATTTGGTCATGATTTTATTGAGTTTGCTCCTAAAACCATAAACTTTCCAAATCTGATTGAAAAACTTTCTTTAGAGATGGTTGCCAGCTGAATGATCTAGTTACGCTGAAATCAATTCTGCTGTGATGATTAGACAAGTTGAACAAGCGTATCCGAATATATATTCAGCTAAACCATTCAATCTCCCTTGGTTTTGATCAAATCAAAATTAGGAAGGATTAATTTGCTTTAAATTGTTTACCTAGTGGAGCTGAATTGATTCCTTGGAACATATAATATTTTTCACCAATTTCTTATTTCTTGCGACTTTGGTTACTTATAATGTTTGTTTTTATTCAGTTTTCAGCTAAGATGCAATTAAAGTTGGCCATTTTGTTGTCAGCTACTTTCGCTTTAATTTATGTTGTAATTATCCATAAACAACGTGAAGTCAATCTTTGGTGGTCCAATATATCCGATCTTGAGAAAGAGATTTCTTACCGGACAGAACAAGGTTTATACTATTCCTATTACAAGACGCTGATCTCTAAGAAGAGTTTACTGGAAGGTATGATGTATTAGTGTTTCTCAGGGTTTTATTCTGGTCTAATCAATTTATTCTCAGATAATTCTACCGAAAGCCCTAGCAGCATCAACGTTTATCGCAGAATGAACATATTTCCCGAAATCATCTTGGCCATCCTATATAAAGTAATTGTTTACAAATTGTGTGAAATAATTCTTTGTTGCCTATTTAGAATGGAAAATTGTTTTTTTTATAACGAGTATACCTATACAATATACATTCATTTAAATATTTGTAATAGACGTTACCATATATAATATATAACCCAGATATACTTGTTTAAATGTAAACCTACGTTAGAAATATTATTTACCTATTTGCAACCAGAACATTGGTCGTAGGGGAAACAGGATAACAATGTAACCCACCTTTTTTACAAAACGCTAATAATCACTGTCAGTTGAATTGTGAAACTTTCCAAGACTCGGGAAATATTGTTGCGATGAATACCCGTCACTCAATTTTGTGTTACGTTAACATCCGGTTTGCCGACACACTACCGCAATCAATTTTTGTACGTGAACATAGTGCTTCTTTGTGAAAACCACAGTATCATTCAGGTTTATTTTTGCATACAAGTGTACCACTATTTCAAAGCTCACATAACCTGATCCTACTGTCTTTATATGTTGATTGCGAAAAGCCATAAACCGGTTGAGGTAGGTACGTGATGAAGGTGACAGCACCACAGTATATTGGTCGTCTGTGAGCGCATCGATTGCTTGTCCAGAAATCACTTTGTGATTCTCTATTTGAACATACCAGTTTTTTGTGAGAACCCTGTTTAACAGGGGCATTCAATTATACCATTGGATACGACTGTACCACTGCTTCAAAGCTCACTGAACCTGATGGTACTGTCTCCACTTGATGACGGCAAATTGCCAAAAACCAGTCGTGGTGTATATTTCAAGGAGATATGAGCACCACAGTATATTGATAAATAATAATTACATTGAGTGCTCTGGGTTGAATTAGTATTCGATTATATATTTGAACACTTTGATGCTTTGTGGGAACCTCATTTAACGGTGTCATTCACGTTTAGTTTCTCTTATTCGAACACAGCGAACTCCACGTTTTGAACTGTGGGTGTTGCAGTGCACTTACAATCAAATTTTGCATTTTCAAACATATTTTGATGGGAGTTAAATAAAGAACCACTGTGTTGAAAAACAGCATCAAGGAGAGCTTCTAGAATAAAATTTGAAATGATTTTTAATTTGCAATATTTTCCAAGACATTTGAAATGACACAGTTAGCAAACTATCACCATGTCCACAAAAGTGGAAATGTATTTATGGGTCACAAGTAATGTAATCTAGAACGATTAATAATTTACACTGACATCGGACTTAATTTAAAACATTTCGTTTGTTAAGCTTTGTTCATCATGGAAACTTACTTTAAGCTGCTTGCGCGCGCAAGCTATTTACTTGCCATAGTCTCAAAATGTATTACGAATTAAGATTTTTAAACTATATATATCAACAAAATGTCGTCTAGTTTAAATAAAGCCAATCTTTGTTGGCCTCCTTCGGTCGATGTCGACCATGGATGTACATCACAATCGCATGAATGTTCATGTTCTACAGCTTTTTAAATGACTAAACAATCAGATTCGGGAGGAACAATCTGTCCCGCAGCGCTTGCGACGATAGGTAGAACTCGGTTGTAGGGCTTCAGTTACACGCCGGCGGCGTGATCTGCGTTCAGCAGCCAACAGCTGTATCTGCTTCTCTCCAGCTTGCAAACGACGAAGCCAATGCACTTTGAAAATAATAATAATAATACTATGCAATTTTTATAATCACTGATTATGAAATAAGCTTTTTGCTAAACCCTGAAACCTTGTGACCAAGGTCAAGCAAATCTAATCATTTGAGTATTTGAATTATTTGAATTATTTTCGAATTTCTTCAAATTATAAAATTGAATCGTCTCTTAACAATTCATTTCAGATATTCCCTTGGTCATCCCCAATCGATTTTTATGATCTAAGTGTGTCGGCACTTCAAGCACTCACTCCGTTTTCATTATGTATGCTGACCTTCATCCAGACCGATAATTTGTTGGTCCTCGCACTTTATGGCACACTTTTCATCCTCAACCAGTGAGTTCCTGTGTTTATGTACATTTTTAAGAAAACGTATAGTCACAACAATTTGCCATGCCACTATGTTTCAAACTTCTAGATACTGGGTTTAAATAATGTTAACTTTTACCACTACTTACGAGTAGGAAATATTTCAACGTAATAATTGAAATGTTCACCCTCGGGACAATTTTGCAAAAGAATAGAAACCCTTAATCACCCTTCTTTAATAAGGATTTTTACAAAGATAAAAAGTGCATATATTATCTACTGTATTCAAAATCATGGAATAATTAGGTTTAAACCATCTGGATTGAATTTAGAAATGTTTTAGTTTGTCATTTTTCCTACGAAATGTACGTAGGCATTTCATGATAGCATTCATTGTTCCTAATTATTCCCTGACATTTTTCTATCGGTCATAAACTGTATTGAAATAAAACAAAAATTTTTTCAAAAATGACGTGCGTAAATGGACAAAAAACATCCACTGATATTTTTCACTGTTCCTTACCCGATTTGTACATTTCATTGTTTCTGTTGAACGGCTCCATGTCTGTATCAGATTGTGCATATATATATATATATATATATATATATATATATATTGGATGTCGATTCATGCTAGAAGGTAACATGATGTTTTGATAATTGATTTCATTTCTTTGTATATGATGTGGTATACATCAATGTTATTGCTGTTATACAACAGTCCTTTTACGCTCTATGTTAAACATCAATTGAAAATATGACATTTTCCCGAATTCTTCATACACTCGTCTTTCCCAGTGTTGAAATGAGTCGTGTGATTTACACGTTACCGTTGAGAGAGAATTTCGCTCTTCCATTTTGGTGGTTAAGAATGCTGAGCTTGCAAGTGGTTCTCGACACGGATAGAAAATGTGTGAGTTCTTAATTTCACGTTACTTACAATTTTATACTATATGCACAAGTGGCTCATTTTATAATTCAACTAAAGAGATCATGAATAACACTGCAATGAATTGTGCCATGCAGCAATTTTTCCCGCTTATTGCATTGGTTCGAAATATACCGAGATGTTTATTAGCGGGATCGTCATTTCCATCCAGTCATTTCCATGCCCAAATTTATTTCGAAACAAACAGCAAAATTCTATTTTTCCTATGGTGGAACGCTATTAGATTGCGTTGAAGCAATTATTTTTTTATTCCAACCGCATATGTATCACGAAAGATCATATCCAGAAAACAAATTTCGGCCTATTACCAATATCAGCAAATTTTCGTAAAAATGAATAATCATAAAGACTGTGAACCTGATTTACAGCGAGTAGATTTAGAACCATTACACACATACCACTGTTTTTTATGTATCCACACATACAATTCTAAATAAACAACGATGAATGATAATAGTTGATGATTTTAGTGCAAACTTCCAACATGATATGTTGGGATGACTTTAATACTAACATCATTCGCACAATCCGACGTTTGAATCATCGTTCGATTAAGATAGTGCAAACCAAGAATCTTTGTGCTTTAACTTCAATGCGCCCATCCTTCCGGCACTTTGAATCAAGACATTTGCCTGGACAATTCTCACCACCCGTTATCGTGATCAACTCATGCAAAAGTATTATGATTTGCAAATCACGTAGTTTATTGCTGATTGTCCGAAGTGCGTTCTTGTCATTCATGAGCTCCCATATGACCCACTGAACACCGCTCACGACGAAACGCAAGAACGGAAATCGCGAAAAATGACAACGACAGCAACCGCAAACCCAAAAAATTCGCGTTACTGAAGAACATCATGAAAGCTGACACTTAAAGGGCATTTAAATGATAAGCAAGTTAGCAAGTTCGGTCTAACTGGCCTAACATGGCGAGAGCTCTAACTGAAGCGGTTCACTCAAACTCGACTGTCAACTCAGATCTCAGTGACAACTGTCACTGACATAGTGATGATTGAAGTTTAATCTATAGGAGATGGGTGTGTTTGTGTTGTTCTTTGTCATTTATGTAATAAACGCTCGGCCAATTAAAATTCTCTAACCTGGTGGTTGCCGTTTGAGTGAAGTTCCTTGGGGAATAAAGCAAAGTCTGGATTAGAAACCGGGGATCAAACGTGTTCAACATTATATCAGATGTCTTAGAGGGTCGGTGTCAACAACCACAAATGGCGTCAGAACTAAAACGCCAGTTGAATTCGTTGTGGCTTGTCTTTACCATTCTACACTTATTGATCTTTTTATCATATCCATCCAGGACTCGGGCTTACGAAATTATCTACTCTTACTCAATCACTGGACATGAAAAATAACAATCGTTTGACTACATTGTCATAATGACCTTTGCATGAAACGTTATCCTTCTTTTAGAGACATATATGAATGTATCAAGCTAGCAGTAGTATTCAATCAATTTGTAACCGCTGATTTTAAACCTTCTTCGTTTGCTGTGTCCCATTTTGAAATCATCTGCCAAGCCCGAAAGCTTAACGTTCAAATCTTCAGAATATTTTTCATTTAGTCTGACATAAATAATCAAGATTTGAAAAGTGAACCGAGTTTAATTGGTGAAAGAGATCAAATAGATCACCAGTTCTGTGCTGTTTGCAATCCTATTATGAAGATGGTAACGTTACAATCTTGTTTCTTGGGACCTAGAAAAATGTCTGAATGTCAAATTGTTAGGTATAGAAAAGATCGCACGGCATTGCAGTTCCCTAGCGTGGAACTTGGTTGACCAACGTTCTATAATTAACTGTATTTCTGTAGCCACTCTGAGTAATCGTGCTACAAACCATCACAAAACAAAAAATAGCAGTTACTAGCGCCATTTTATTCGACCGCGCAACCAGTACAAGACAATATAAAAAAAAGAATATTCACACATTACATAATCTTTAATGTAAATCTTAAACTGACTATACCAGGATTGTAAAGCTTTGTCATTGTTTTCACTCGTACAGTGAGCTACACCGGTTAGGTTAACTAAATTTAACCCCCACACATGTCCAACCTTTCCAACTTTCATTGTAGCAGAGAATCGTCCGCCGTGTGTGCTTCGTTCTATTGTACATTTCCACTTTATTCTTCTGTGTGAGTTGGCAATTCAGCCAATTCGTATTGCTGTTGGAAGCGGTCATCATGAATATCCTCAATCATCTTGGGATTCTACATGATCAACAGGTGAGCGGCATCAATCAACTAACCAAATTTAATAAATTTAAATCAATTTATTTACACACTTTTAAATACGTCCCTATTCACAAGTAGTATGTATTCCACCTACTAACCTAGTCAAATAAAAATGTCTAATCGTATGTAAAAATGGCAAAATTAAACTTGCGACGCCCATCTTATAAGAGCAAGAGTAATTTAAACCATACAATACAACAGTAAAAGTTCTTCACTGGAAGGGCTCATACTGCACCGAGAAATTTTCAGTTATACTAGTTCAATCTCAGCAAATCCAAACTCATATTCCCATCTACTTGACATCCGTAGCTTCAGGTTGTCAGTAAATAAATGTTTATATTCTGTGACCAAATCGTGTCGGCTACGGCAATTTCAGTTATCTATTTGCACCAACGTGTAAACTTTGGTGATTACGTAGACTTTCTCATGTGATATCCATATAGTCCAGCGCAAATGCAGTGTGAGTTGTGTTGGCCGTATCCTCAAGTAAGGGTGCAATAACAAAAATGACTGCGACAGCTTAACACCCTTTACAATTGGTGAAACGGTATAATATGTATTACCGTGCGAATAAAACGGAGGAAAGCTTTGGTCCTAGGAATTTTAAACAACAGCAAATGAATGAAATTTGTCCACACACTCGAGTGATATTGACTAATCGTTGGTCCGACAGCACTGTAGACCTATTTCAGTTGTTACATACCACGAGAATGGTACACATTTAGTTCCTACAGTTGACGTAGATTCCGTGTAGATCTCGACAAGTTTTGACATACCAGCTCGTTTAAACAAGAACAATTATATAATGCTTCTGATCGTTTAGATGGCCTAAAGAATATCGTCGGAAGAGTGGGATATTGCGCCATCGTTGAAACTATGCATGCGGATCACGTGCAACTACCGTAGAAGTCTTTCATTCACGTTCGCTCATTATTGTCAAAATACTGTCATCCACTGATTTCAGTTAAATAGGATTTATACAAATAATCAGGTTGTTCCAAAAGGAAAATTACAGAATGATACTGGGTCAATCGGTGTAGCAGCTATAAATAAGACTGGCATCGTTGTTTCTAAAAGATCCCAAACCTGAAGCTCAGTGACGAATCCTCCTTGCTGGCCCTCACCGAATCATGACCGTACGATTAATTTTAATTACACTTCAATTAGTGTAAGTGTGAAACAAATCAACTTTCGAATCAGCCTCAGGTTTCGCGAAACAATAAGGAGCGCGGGCCACATCTCCGGCACTTAGAGTAACATACAATGACAACGGTTTCGACGAATTATCCAATCTGCGTTTGCGAAACACTTTTCGCGAGATCTTCTTTCCTGATCGCTAACTTCATAAAGCGGCACAGCGGTGAAACTTCCTCAACGTATTTCGCTTTAAGGTGTACACCCGAATGCAATTTTATTTTATCCCTAAAGTTTTGCACCCGAGCTTTTACATATTGTATTTTAATTTATGCGTAAAATCGTTTGTGTGTGTGTAAATCTATGAAATAGTTGTAGCGTATGAATTTCGGTTTGCTTCAATCTACGAACGTATGCTAGAAACGTCACTTTTAATTTAAGGTGAACATAGTTTGCTTCATTTGCATGAACTTTAGAATGTCTAATCTCAGATTTTATTGCAATATCGAACAAATTAAGCATTTTATTTTCATTCATATCGTTTCTTGATTACAGTTCTATCTGATTTCGGTGATTGGGCTAACCGGATTAGTTGGTTCTTCGCTGGCGCAAGCTGGAAGCCTCTTTCCTTTCGCATCGCCTTGTTTTAACCTACTTCTCTTCAACGTTGTTTGGGTCCGATTGAAAAGTAGCTCGAGCAATCTTCTGAAAGAGCAAAATCAAACGCGTCATGTTAATTTGTTTGCTCGGCTGCATCACTGTATGGTTCGTGATTAATTGTTTCGATGAAATAATTGAAGTTAATTTTATAAATAGTTATTCAGTGGTAGCACGGAGCGTAAGAGCGTCATACGATTGTAATAAACCGAATGAGGCCCAAAACAACAACAGTTCAGTCGTTGCGTATATAGCTTGCAACTACTCATACACCTGACTTTATAATCCAAATCGTATAATTAGACTGGATGGAAGTGGCATGCTCTGCTGCAAAGCTGGCGAAGATGTGTAATATCTGATCGTTAAGCAATGAATAATTGATGCGTGATGGTCGCAAAACTACGCATAATATCACTCCCGCTTCCTCAGTTTGAAGGTGCTCTTCACAGATAGTCTCCAATACCATCGGCTGACATCTCCCTGCTTTAGAAAGGAACGTTTTAAAGTGCATATTACCGTAATATCAGCAACGCACCAATTGAGAGATCCCAACGGATGTCTCTACAACAAAATCATCCCTCCATAAATGCTTGCATGCTGGAATTGGTATTCTTTTTAAATTTGCCTTATTGACCAACTTCTAATAAGCAAATAGGTTGATAGCTATTTAGTGAGAATGTTTCCTTCGTGGGTTACATTCGATAACACCCTCGTTTTAGTTAAAATCTGCCAGATTGCTCAGCTTCTTTTGATTTCAGGCTAGACGATTGTGTGAATACTCTCGTTTCCACTGGCAACATTTGACTTTGAAATTGTTGTTGCTAGGACTCGTTTCACAACCAACGTTGGTGAGTTTTCTTTGCTTCTCGTCGTTTCGAGATCAATGTGCCACGTGTGCTACCAGCAGCTGCCTGAAAATCACATGTTCGACACGCTTTTTTGTTCTGGTGCGATGTGCCACATTACGACTCTTGATGAAACGATTGCGTCATGCGTGCAATCGAAATTACCAAAATTGATTTGGTAAATTCGATCGATATTTATTGTGTTGCAATGTTGCATGGGTGGATGATATTTAATTATTTGGATTCAACCAGTTTCCATCTGATTTAATTCGACATAGTCATGGTTATACAACGCGCATTTAAATTTCCGTTCTGTTTCCTTTTGGACTTTAACAAAATAATTTCCAGAATAAAACAGAAAGATGTCAATGAAGCTTGGTTGCTTCTTTCAAAACTGGGCTTACACATGTTTCATGAATTATTGCTTAGTTCGTATGTATGCATGTATGTATGTATGCATGTATGTATGTATGTATGTATGTATGTATGTATGTATGTATGTATGTATGTATGTATGTATGTATTTATGTATGTATGTATGTATGTATGTATGCATGTATGTATGTATGCATGTATGTATGTATGTATGTATGTATGTATGTATGTGTGTGTGTATGTATTTATTATGTATGCATGTATGGATGGATGGATGGATGTATGTATTTATGTTTATGTATGTATGAATATATGTATGTATGTATGTATACTAACAAATTTCACAAAAATATGTTTCCACAGCCGTATTTCAAAAGATCTACTTGATGATGAGTTGAATTTAGGAAGTCGACCTTTCGGAAAACCACACTCGCGATACAAATACGGTTTCCAAAGAGATATGTAAGACCATGACACTGGCTTTATGAGTTGCGATGAACTTGCTCTTGGCCTCTAACTTTGAAGGTACTGTGTAGAGCATCATCTGCTAGTTGGAGAGGAGCAGATACTGCTCTCGTTTGCTCAGTGTAGATCATTCCGTCAGTGTGCAACTGACATCGTACCCCCGAGTACTGCCTATTGCTGCTGTGAGCGATGCGAGATACATTATTCCCCTTAAATCTGACTATTCATTATAAATGCTGTTACCCATGAAATCATCCTGCGCTTATGGTGTACATCGTTGGCCGATATCAACCATACGGGGCCACTATGTTTTCATAGTTATGTTATTAAGTCATCCTTCTGATTTCAATCCGATCTCACCACGTTTATCATTTCTCTTAATATCATATAAATGTCTATGTGCCAATTATCATATACCAACATGCGCCTGGGTAAAGTTATTTATACTGCTGATTGGCATAAATTGTTCATATCCTCACCAATTAATTCGGGATAAATGCATGAAAGAAAGATAACCTAAACAATAAAACTTGCAAAAACTTCATTACGGTTTTTTAAATCACAAAAAATGGTTTTCCCGCTTCATGCCCGTATCTGTATTAACTACGACGTATATATTTGACTTCGATATCCCATGCCCATCATTTCAGATGCTTCTCCCGCGTTCTGATGCCACGCACATTCTCGAGTTCGTCGTGAGCAGAATCTTTTCTACTCAATATAAATTGTGAGTAGATTTCATTATGTTCTTTAGTCCAGATCTGCATAGCATACTTGACTTAGAAATGATTTATCTTCACAGCAATTTTCACGTCGCCTTGTATTTGTGCAATCCGGCATTCCAACCAATGGACGTTTATCGCTTGCTCACAGTCCATTTGCGAGGCTTGCCGTTTATCTTCCCATGTTTCATTTTGGGCCTGGTGAAACTGTGCCATGTTCATGCACTGCTACCCCAGAGGTAGGGCTGATTGTTGAAACCGTGTTATTGCATTAGTGAACCGCTTTCTATTGAGTTTTGTTTTCAGTTTTACAAAGATTACCAAAACTCAGCCATCCGTTACTTGGTGCGCGCGCGTACGTTGCTGGACCGCGACAATACGCACGTGGAAATGCTGGCATCTTTGTGAGTAAACACATTAAATGACGTTTAAACGTTCCTTTTGTCAAATCGTTTCACCGAGGCATTTCTGCGATTTTATCCCGTGGGTATTGCAATGAGTCAAGCATTCGGTTAGCTCCATTTACTTCCTTTGCTTTACATGCAGTATTCGGGAAAAATTACAAGTTTTTTGGAAAGTTAATTGTTGATCTATCTCCGTTTCGCAATGGATTGTGCCATTAGAGCTGTGTCATTTACAGGTTGTGCAAAACGGAGATAGAAACCTCTCACCTTCATTAGTAGTTTGGGTATTGTGGGAGCAATTTGAAATCGAAATTGGGATACAAATGTGTTGTGTTGTTCTCATGTCCCCGCACGCACACTCTACAACCGGTTTGTGGCTGTTTGTTGTCAACGGTTGGAGACAGTAAGTTCACAAACCATGGATATACGTAATTTTCTCAACTTGATATGTGAGCTTGGTGAACAGCTTCTATTATGTACATTAACAGGTCGTGTTAGGAGCTAGGAATAACGAAAAACTATGCATCTACCTTATACATATTTAGGTATTCAACATTTGAGCACTAAAAGAAAAACCTCTCATCAATTACATACAATTTATATTGGTGAAATATGTGATTTTGAAAAAAACAACTTAATGCAAACGAAGTAGTTTGCTCGAAACCACAGTGGTTATACCATTTTAAACAAATTTAATTAACACGAAATATGCTCGTTCTGTTTTAATATAATACATCTTAATCCAATTTGCATGTCCATTCTATCTAACCGTGTTCCCGATATCATATGCATTCAATTATACATCGCTATATCGTAGAATCCTTGACGTATTAGGCAAAACACTATATGTTATCTACCACTTTGCTTTTCCTTAAAAATACTTTTATTCTTGAATTTTCTAACTATAGAGTAAATTGATCAAATGGTATCCAACGTTACTTGTTTATCATTTGACACCTATTCCTCAGTGTACTCGTTGGTCTTCGCTGGACTTTCCTGGTCAACTGTACGCATGAAATACCTGTGGAATCCTCACATATTACTCGTAGTTTGCTACGGTCTGACCGCTATGTTTGATATTTTAACGCGCGTACAAAAATACCTACTCCATGGTCCATTTCAGCGGACTTGCGGTTCTAATTTCAAAGTTCCCAACACTTTAAATATACTCGTTCGTAAAGTTCCAGATGCTATTCTATTCGTCTTCATTCTCTCTGTCGGCATACAGGTGAGCAATATGGAAAATTTCATTTTTTTCTGAGTTTCATGTAGCTTCCTCAGGAACTAAACACGCAACTTCATAGTAAACATTATAAGTATATGAATGGTGCACTGGCTGTAAAAATGTTACACACTAACCGTTTCATTAAAGATACTAATTTCGCTCGTATTCCTACTTTGCAAGAACAGCTGATGTTTCTAAAGTATGATTGTGTGATTTTTATCACATGATTGGTCGATTTGTCATGCAATTCAGAAAAGAGTTTGATGTTTAAGTTGACTGGGAAATATTGGAATAGTTTCGGGACTCAAATTGCCGCAGACAGCTACCTCGAACCTCTTATTTCCATTTATTATGCCGCTATATTCATCACTACTGAACTATCCGCATTACGATTGATTGGTTGATAAGTACGACAATCCTCCAGGGAAAAGTTTGCTTAATTTAACTAAAATTTTCCGTGAAATTTACATACTTTGGATGCGACCAGTCAGTTGCCATCATGATTAGGCGGTAAGTTTGTGTTTACAACAACAGAACTCTGAGCACCAATGATCACGATGTGAGGTCAATTGTTGTATTATTTTGTTGCTGTGTTCTACATTTCCAAACATCACTGAAATGGAGACCATTAGAAAAACGATTTCTGATGTTCGCGAGGCACATCGCCAAAAGTGCTAGTAAACTATTGGGGTATAGAGTATATCGTAATTCTGAAGAACTTCTTCACTATTGACAAAACTGCTTAGTGTTGTGTTCGAAAAAGTTTGATTATTCGTCTCAGGTAAAAAGCAGAGTTAGACACTAATATCAATTTAGTATTGTAAGTGTAAATATGACAACATTTCGCAGCACTGTAGACTCATCCAATTGCGCTCGTGACATTTTATTTCACTTCTGATGCGTTTTTAGAACGGAAGTTGAAATTTTCGAACCTTTTTGTTCAACTGTCAATTTTTATTAGTTAACCTGATAGTTTCACAGATTAATCGATGCCTTCGATCTATTGATCTGATTGCTATCATATATAAATATATAGACTGCAGCAATTGCAGTCGTAATGCAAATGGCTTATCGGTTTTTTGCTGAACATACATCTCTTTGTATTATTAGAAACAACGTAACATCCAGGTCTCGTCTATGAGGAAATTGGAAAATCGTGAAATCAATGCCTTTTGAAGAAGCAAAAAAACTCTGCTCATGAATCGCACGCTCGGAGAGACACATTTCAAAAATCTACGATAAAATGTTTTAGCATAAAAACGTGTGTACGTAACAATTCGTCTCTCAATCACGGCTGGTTTTGTCTACGGTGATTGCAGGGTCAAGATTGGATGTGTTCTTGCAAGGCAACTGAGCGCATAGAGTTAATCGATTTCGCTTGTTTGTTTTCCATTAGATAATAATTAAATTCGTTGAAAATCGGCATTGGATGTTGGATTTTACAAGCATTATCAATCGCTGTTAACCATATGTTTGGTTGCAATTGCAAATGGAATTTCACGTAGTATCCATTTGAGACGGATTTGGAGATTGTGTGGTAGCAGGCAGATTCGTGTTTGCCGTATTAAGGCATTTGAGTTGTTACTAATTGTTTTGAATCACACACAAATCTAACATTTTGAGACCTCACTGTGCATGCAATGTATATGATAGAGAAACAATGTCGAGCAAACTTCAACGAAAGTATACTAATTAACAGAAACCAATCTTACGTGACTCGAGTAGATTAATGATTCGTTGTTGAGCGATAGTGATTAGTGTGACGAATTATTTCCTTGATTCGATTTTTATCCAATACTTAGACATACACGCTTACGGAAGCAAATTTTAATGATCTTCGCGAATTCTATGACCCCGATACGGTGGAATTGATGAGATGGATTAAGTGAGTTGATTTGGTACGAGCACACTCTTTTGTTTGACATCTGATGGGCGATTAAATTCACTAAGTAAACGTTAGTTTTGTTTTGTAAAACACTTGCCAATGACTCTTCTTAAGGGGACAAATTGAGCACGAGAAATATTTTGCCGGATAGAATTCAGCCGGTATCTCCCATCGTCTCTATTTATTCTTACAATGCCCATAACGTTTCGCTCGTTTATTGGTTTAGTCCCATATCATCTGCCAATAGATAATGAGTGATATACCCAAACAGCTCTCAAAATATTTTATACACTTAGATTTGTCAAACGCTTTGAAATATTTAACGAGACGCCTAATTATTATTTTGAAACATTTTACCTTAACTATCGTTCTGTTTGGTAGGAGCCAAATAAATGTAATCAATACCGATGATGAATTAAAAACTGATAATGACAGCCGCCGTTGCCATGCCGCAAATTTTGGTTAATTACGCGCATCACTAATTAACCCTCATAGGATATTGTGTTCATTTTTGCTAGAAAAAGAATTTGAGTCTCTTATTGCGCACACTTCAAGTCTGGGAATCAATGTTGCTGCGCAGTTAAATTAGGTTTATTCAGCTTACCGACATTTAGCGCACTGCCCGTTGATGAAAACGGTTAAACATTTCTCATCGATAAAACGAACTGATACCTGCGTTAATATCCAATTTGATTAGTGTTGTTATTGCTGTTCAATAGCACTCTAACCCTGTGGTCATTTTAGAAGGAACACAGAAAACAACGCCATATTTACTGGATCGATGCAACTCATGGCAGCAGTCAAATTGTGTACCGGTAGGCATATTGCGAATCACCCACATTACGAGAATCACGCTTTAAGAGAACGCACGAGGCAGGTGAGGCTAAATTTATATTCACGATAAAACCCTTAGTTACAGATTCGGGTCATTGTTTGATTGTCTCTGTGTTATTTTCAGTGGATTGCTGGTCTATTATCATTTTCCTCGTTTGAAAACGTTCAATATTCATCTATTTAATAACAGGTCTTTTTGCTCTTACCTGCGTATATTTACTGCTCTCCCTATCAAACCAGCCATGTCCTAGTCTTTTCAGAATTGATTTTCAATTTAATCGAGTTCCATCCAAAAAATGTACCTACCTAACACACTATGTATTAATCTTCCTAATCTAACCTCGGAAAACCATCTCATAAATTGATCCTCTCGCGTCCTTCAGCTTTATCAGATTTACGGCCGTTTGCCCTCTGCGGACCTACACCGACTTCTCACCAATCATTCTATTAATTATTTCATTTTGGAAACATCTATTTGCTTTGCGGAAAGCACGGGCTGCCGGGAGAGAGATATTTTGGATTTGGACAATGGTCAAGTAAGCATGTTCGTACTGCGAAAATTTCTTTCACTGTTGCAATTTCCCCAATTCTTGTTCACGAGTTACCTGTTATCACGTTTCTATAATCACAGTGAAACTAATTGTACCACCAATTCTTTCATTAATTATAATACATTTTTCACTCAACCTAAACACGCTCAACTAGAAATTATGTGCCTCCGATGAAAAATAAAATCTCATAAAAGTCTGTTAATGTAAGATAAGTTTCTATTGAACAACATTTCAAAATGGTGTAGTCAAATATGGACGTCCATCTGGTATGGACCCACTTACAAATGAGATTTGAAGTAATCTTTATAATGAATATTATGAAAATGGACAACAGGGAAGCTGGTATCGACACCCTCGAAATCTACCACTCACTGGTTCCGGTGGGTATAAACATTAATGTATCTTATCATGCATGCATATTAGGCACACAGCACTAGCTTACGTTGATCAAACCTACATACAAACAAAGCTATCAACGGATTTCACGGTATGCGTTGGAATGCGAATATCAACCTTTTCTGTCTAACTTAACTAGCTGAGAGCCCTCCATGGCCTGCGCATTTCTCAGGCAGTTGATTGGAATCCAAATCTAAGACCTAATCGGACTTGCACTGCTGAAGTGGATATCATAGGCGAAATATTAGGAAAAACCTGTTATACCCACTTCATTACACACTATTTTGCAGGTCTAGTTTTTCCTGATTGGTCTCACGCTCATTCAAAGCATAGTACTTTCAGACACGATATACATTTGAACAAACTTTCAGTCACCCAAGCCCAATGAGTTCTAATAATTTGGCTAAGGTTTAAATCCGTTACATGCTGCAGAAACTCACCTGATCCGAATAACTTTATAATTATTCGTCATTATATTAAATAGTTTTTCTAATAATCATCATTGTTTACACAGTGGCCCGATTTATGGCTATCGAATAGCACCATGGCCAGACAGGGTCGACTACACGGTGCATTCCAGCTGGATTCACGCATACAAAAGAACCTCTGTAGACCGAATGCTGCTGCGAAACGAATTTGCAAGCAACTCATTGAACTTTCGAATAAACCCGCCCTCGCTAACACTGATCCCGAAATGCAGCGACTTCACACACTTTTCGAGCCGCTCTTTGCAAACCCCACATTTTCTTTGTTTAAAATTGTACAATTGTTGTAATGATTATTCATTTATGTTGTTAATGATCGAAATTAAAATATGTTGTAATAAAATATCCATATTCGCAAGCTTTTTCATCAGGCATACTCACACACCTCACAACCCGTTTTGTGCTGTTTGTGCTCACCAGAAAGCGAGAGTATGATCAGAATCTACATTCATTGAAACAGTGCCGAAATGTTAGAAATTTATTAAACTACTTGGTTCAAGCAGTAAACATGCGTTCACGGACGGGTTCAATAAATCCATATGTCACCGAAGTGGTGTTTTGAGCGAATTCAACACTGGCAATGGCCGATCATAACATTAAAATTTGAAACTAAAATTTAATGGGCAATGCTGTTCATCAATTTTCGCGAAACATTTTATTATTAGGATAAACGTGTAAGCCAATGTAGGATAAGCTCGGCACGACCAAACAGCTTAATAACATGTCCCTACACACGTGGAAGGGGTTGGACCCATAGACTTGAACGAAACATCCCTGTTTTTAACTATATATATATATATATAGTGAAGGTCTTAGATAACAAGTATAAGTATTCTTATGTGCAGTAACGTTAAAATAATGACCTGAGAGTTAGAATGATTGTTGATGCTCTTACACATTTATTTCAAAAGTTAAGTGAGAAGAAAATTTTAAACGTCTATGATTTCGTTTTCAATGAAAGTCAATCGCCGTGTTACATGTCACCCAAAACATTGTGCGTGTGTTCAGTTAGATTGTTTTTCCAATCTATCGATTATTTTGTTCATATTTCCGTTTTCTGATTTGATGATCGTCTTTAATTCTTTCTCATCTTGCGTAAATCCCATCGCCCGTAGATTTTTATAAGCCAAGTTTATGTAGTTTTTCTTATTGTTCACCGAATCTTTCGACTGGTTCCGGCGAGGAACATTTTTTTCTGAATGAGGCACATTTACACTTGGCCTTCTAGGCTGCGTTGTGCTATCGCTTGCGATGTTTTTGTATTTATTAATAGCTTTGAGCATTTCAAAATCCGGGCCAGACATATCGTTGCAAGTATTTCGCAGAGAAGAACGTCTACCGTTCAAAGATTCTGTCGCCGACCTTCTGTTGCTCATAGATGCTTGTACTTGTGGTTGCATTGGTAGTGGCGGTTGGTTAAACATCGATAGATAATAGTTGCCATAGGGATATGGCAAAGCGTAGGGTGCATAATTGTTCACCGGCATAGTCGGATAATATGCCATACAACCCGGAATCGGAAGGTGGGTTATATTTTCTGACGTATAATCTGTCGTTGGTTTGCAATTCGGTTGGATTGTATCCGCGATTTGATCGTTAACACCTTCAGCTGCAATTTGTAAACCACTGTCAAATTTATTTATCAATGCTTCAACGGGTTCATTTTGTGCTACAGGGTTATCAGTAGCGTGTTCTTCGTTTCCGCACTCATCGCTCGTTTTCATGCAACTTTTGTTTGGAAAATTCTGTCCATCACCAAACGCTTCGTCGTATATTGTCAGGTGTTGGTCTTTGTTGCGTGTTACGTAGATTCGAACTGCTTGTTCTGACGAATCATTTTCACTGAAGAAATCGACTGCGTCTTGTAAATCATGGTGATCTCGGATCGTGCAGTAATCTGTACCATCTAAAGTGCATATCAATACGAATGATAATGTTAAACTTTGAAAACATTTTGTTTTGTGCATATATATATATATATATATATAACGGAATTTTATCAATTTTGATATTAGTCAATAGAATTATTAAATTTAGACGGCTTTGAGGATTTTGCCACATAGCTAGTGTTTCTTTGTGATACTTACCGTACCAGGACAAAAATAAATTCCCAGATCGTTTTCCAAAGAGTCTTTTCAAGCGTTCTTGAAGTGCGTCAAAAGTTTTCTCACTTATCTCGTCATGGGTGACCCAGCGTGTCACTTCCGTGTTCGATTCGGTTCGGTCAGAAGGTGTAATTAATTTGAATACACGCATTTTATCGTTAAAATTCCAACGAAGTAACCTAGCTTCAAATTTTATATTGAAATCATCGCTACAATTCGATTACCAATGACTAGCAGGATGTACAGACATGTGGAGTACAATGCAATCCATCTATTTCTTTTAATATTGGTGAGCAAATTGAGTGTGGGCTTAATAAAATCGATAATATAGTCACACATGTAAACCTCGTGCTCCATATGAATTGTTCTGGGTTGAGATTGAATTAAGAATAGCGATTTCAAATTTCAATTGCTTTAAAGATGTAACATGGCGCGTAAAAATTTCAACTAACACTTTATTCACACTTACATTTCTTAGTATTATTTCTCTTATGACACAATGCCAGCGATTTTATCTCACGTTCGTAAGGATGACATTTCAATGAAATTACAATTCTTGAATTCAGGGCACGTTGTCTGCTTTTTATAGGCAGAACACCTAGGCCACCATACCGAATGTGGAAAAAGAATAAAGAGGCCCAAAAATACCAATTACGGTAATATTTTTGCAAGGTTATAATTTTTGCTTCAGTGATATTTTTCGTTTGAAAAATATCTAGGAATTTTTTTCCTCCATTTTAAGAACCACACATTAGCTAGATTGTCATGTTCAGATCCAAATACGTATTTACCGATAACAGTTGATATGACAAACAAGTTGAGCTTGTAAGTCACTTTTCCGTAAGGCTGGCGCGGCCAACTTGTTTGATCCCATTTGTCCATACACAAGTAGAAATGGTAAAACTCATTCCTATGTAAAAATGTTCATTTGCATGCATTTCCGTTACCCACAACGACAGGTTTTGTGTTGGTTCACGCGTATGTGGATCCTGATTTTAATGTCCTATTGTCTCTACCTGATGAGTGCAAACTGTACGAAAACGGTGGTGTGTGTGATGGAAGTGCAGGCAAATGAGAATTTTCGTCTAATGTGATATGCCACTTATTCTATCTACAGTGCTCTTATTAGACAAAAATGAAGTACAAAGAAAGCCAATGATGAATATTACTTTGCGACAAACAAGCACAAATGTGATGCGCACAAAGATATTCTTGGTGAATATTTAATTTTTATTCGTCCACTGTATTGAATATGATATTTTGAAAATATGTTTGAATAATCGTCCAGCATGCTTATTATGCCTATCATCGATACCAAAGTTAAGGTACTTTGATGAAAATCATGACACTTGTAAAAACCTTTATTGTATTAAAAAACAATTAGCTGCATATATCAGTTAGATAGTTAGCAAGTATACATCTTAACTAGAAGCTCATGATCGCGCGCTACGAAAAATGAACGAGTCACTAAAATCCATCCCGAACAATTCGGACATTCAAGCGCGTATTAGTGCGACATGCTGTATTGTTCAAGCAAAAACCAGAACAAAGTGCTCATACGATTCGTCAATAGTTAAACCTTCTCCAACGCATTTGCCGAATGCTTACCAGCAATAAATTTATTGAGAGAGTTCGCCATCTAATAAGCCAAATGCACCGGAGTAAAATAATTGGGAGAAGAGAGCACCAACTTGGTCACTGAATATGCAACAGTAATTTTTTCTGCTGAATTCAGAATAAAATATTTCTCTTACTGCTACACAAACGCGCGGTAATTTATCTCCAGGGTTTTCGAACACTATCAACGACTGGTGTCAGAATATTTAGCTCAGATTTCAGTTTAAGAAAACCGGTTAAGTAATTCTGTACTTGATTCTTAAATTTCTATAAACCACATTATGAATCGCAGATTGAGGAGCTTAAGGAGAAGGATTCATCCCTGCATAGATGAAGGTCTAATATTTGTTATGTGTTTTGCTGGAGATTATGATATTCCTGACACTTTGTTTTGCTTCATTGACTTGCATGATGGCCATTAGCGCCAGCAACTTTGATTTACCGCCATTCCGGATCATCTACAGACACCTATATAGCTATATATATTTGAATAATATTTTTTGTAATATGCCTATTTACACGCTGAGTCATACTCGCTTATTATATTGGTTCAATCTTAACCACAATCATTACAACTGCTAATTTTTGAGTAAAAACATTCTCAGCACAGTGATAAGTTTTGCCTCTTTACAACTATGTACGACAATCGACAAACCTTCGATCCGAACATATTCTATTATCCAATCTGATCAAACCAATCAATGATCAAACCAAATGTATGTCGTATTCAGGTCACCAAAAGTGTCCAAAAAACTCCGATTGAATGCACCTTCTTGAAGAGCATAGATTCCGGTGGCCAGGAGGAAACAATTTCGGATAACCTTGTCCAGCGCAGTGTTACCTAAGAGTGATTTAATATAATTAACAATGTTGCACGTCTGATTAACACAACTTTACAACCAATGTTCAATTTAAATTTCTATTTTAAGTTCTTATTCAAAATGTACATTTGGCTGCGAGGAAACAAATGTCACATAACGCTGAATATGTGGATATTTTTTTGATAAAATTTAATTTTTTGACTTTCTCATATTTCTCCAAATGTATAATGCATTTGAAGGGATCAATTCTTGCTGTCTACTTACTCGTAGCAAATATTTACAGTTTAAAATAATTCGCTCAACTTTGAATCATAAATATACTACTTAGGATGTAATCGGTAGTTTCATACCTGAATAAAGTTTGTCAACACAATTCCAGAAGATCTCTCGGGATTCTAATTATTTAAATGTATACTTTTCATTCGCTTCTAATTTATAGCACACTGGTTAACACGATAGTATGGAACATTCATGTTTGGATGATTCATTCTGTTGGAATTATCGACTATGTATTCTAGACGAGATACATGTGGTTGAACTTGTAGTGGAAGCAATAATCATATTCTCTCTTCTGTGAAAAGTGTGAAAAGTTGGTCTCCCTAATGCAGATCGCCTGATAACAACAGCCGTGTTACATTTCTTAAAACGTACTCAACCCCAATCTCTCGCAATCCCTTGTAAACTGAGTGACGACAGTTGTCGGGAAAATATCTGCGAAAGCTTAGCCGCCGCATTTCATTAGGTAAACTGATGTCACATGTACCTCTTCGTTTCATTATAACAAGAGAAGCACGCCGACTTATGGATCTCTGTTACCATGTAAGTGAAGCATCAAATTGAGTTACACATCTCAGTTCAGTGTCCCTAATTCCGTGTGAATTCAAGTTGGTGGTAAATTGATGGGTTAGATAAAAAGTAACGATCGAACCAAAATATACATTTGCATGCATTTCCATCACACACCTCACGACCGGTTTCGTGCTGTTTGCACTCATCAGGTAGGGACAGTGAAATCCGCATCCGCATACACTTGAAAAAGTGGAAGAATGGTAAACAAGTAGCGCTTGTATGTCCCTGTTGGATAAAGCTGGTACGACCAGCCCGTTCAATCACATCTATCCAAACACGTCTATTGGGGTTAAACCCATAACCTGCCCCCTACCTTATGAGAGAGAAATGCACGAAACCCGTCGTGGAGTGTGTGTAATGGAAATGCATGCAAATGTATATTTTGGTTCATGGTTATGGGTTTAACCCCATTAAACATGTGTTTGGACACATGCTTTGAACAGGTTGGTCGTACCAGCCTTATCCAACAGTGCCATACAAGCGCTCCTTGTTTACCATTCCTCCACTGTTTCAAGCGCATGCGGATCCTGATCTTACTGTCCCTACCTGATGAGTGCAAACAGCATGAAACCGGTCGTGGGGTATGTGTGATGGAAATGCATGCAAATGAATATTTTGGTTCGTGGTTATAGGTTTAACCCAATTAAAAATGTGTGTGGGCTCATGTGATCGAACAGGTTGGTCGTACCAGCCTTATCCAACAGTGGCATACAAGCGTTACTTGTTAACGATCGAATAGCTTACGCTCACTCAATTGTAAAGACACGTTTTCCTAAGTTTTATCCATAAGTGGCGCCCCAACTATAGATAAGAAGATTTTATGTTTGTTATAAACTGTATATCGTCGCTGTTTCCTTAAAATTTGGTACTTATTCAGAAAAAAAACATTTGATTCGATGTCTCTTGACAAAATTTATATGCTACATTATTTTTGTAATGAAATTTCGTTTTTAGCCAAAAGGATTTTATTGATGTAAGAAAATGAGTTCATTTCTACATACTAAATATTGATTTTCGAATGATAAGTAAAAAATTTTCACGATATGCACGGAAACGTGAACAGACGTAAGATAGATGTAAGTTCAGAGAATCGAAAAGCCAGCATTAGAACATCTGATTGGTCATGGTAAATTTAATGTTTCTTAGATTAAGAAATCCTTCTAGCTTCGACTTTTATCGTTGAGCGTTGATTCTGATGTGCGTATTTCTTAAAGAAGATTTCCTCGACAGTTTACAGCCACATTACTTATGTGCTGAGATTATATACAGAATCCTACAAATAATCATATATCCCACCATTATCCAGCTAATTCGATTTATATCTCTCGTGGTTTTCAAATATGATATTTCAATTGCCATGCTTTTTGAGAATGGAATACATGAAACGTGGTTTGCGTAACGTTACGCGCATTAAATCGCGGTTACCCTGATACAGCCACTCTTCTTATTTCGACGTATGCATTGAACCCAAACAGAGATAAGGCATTTCGTGTTGTGACTGCACGTAATTACACTGCTTTGTGCATTTGCATATATTAAAACTTGGAATGACACATTTTCTTGTCTGACAATCAACAATCTGAACACAAGAGGAATAAAGAGTATTAGATAAGTAATCCACATAGCGGATATAATTTGACAGATCAAATAAATCAATGAATTTTTCGAGTTTCGGTGTACTCACCGCACCTATCTTTATATACCACTATCGGTGTCAGTCTGCTGCCGTCAATGATGACAGTAATAGGTGGTTCGGGAAGACATGAAACATTAGAAAAGTGGTAAACAAATTCATATTTTCCCACCATGGTGTGACTTACCTGTCTAGATGATCTAAGTCAACCTAAAAATTCATTGTTAATAGCGAACTATTTACTTGAGTCGATTAAATTATAACTAGGTTTCGTCATAAATCTTATTTGTTTCTGTGAAAATTTCCCATACATAGGATTTGCCATTTTTTATGTTGAAAAAACTAACAATTTGGACAGAAATTTGATGCAAAATGTGTTGCTTTGTTGTTCTTCAGGTAAGCTAAGCTCGCTTTTACAATTATTAGCGATAGTTGAACAATTGGTCTAGGAACAACCTTAATTACGAATGCCGCATCGCTTGAAATATGTCTACGAAAGGTCGCTAAATTTGCTTCAATAATTTTGATAATTTAACCCAAAAATTGTTGAAGATAAATTAACGAATTTGAAGAAATAAAACTTGGCTGTAAAATTGTTAGCGAGATATTTACAAATGTGAAAATAGAACTGGGAAATGATTTGTATTGAAGAAAATGTCAGAGATTTCAAATTGATGTCTCAGTCTGAACACAAAATAAGTTTGTGTCACATCATGGCTAAGTAATATTGGTCCTCATTTTGAACCCGCTTCCAGTTTGTCGATGATTTCATTCAAATTTCCATTGTGCATCCTGATCAACTTTTTCAATTCTTTTTCGTCTTGTGTGAAACCCATCTTTCGGAGTGTAGCCACGGCAACTTTAACATGTTTGGATTTCATCTTCTTCCCATCTTGTTCAATTTCTTTTGTTTTTCCCGATACATCATCCGGCCCTTCTTTATTCTTGGCTTCCGGGGATTCCTTTGTTTCGGTGATAGCCACCTCATTTTCAGCCGTCGGTTTTTCTTTTACTTCAGGTGGGACAATCGGTGGGCTTGAATTTTGGGCAACTTTTGGACACTCTGCACAATGTGTGCAGTGAACATGTACGGTGAATGGAATTTGGGCAGGTTCATGCTTATGATCTTCCTCCAGTGGTTTATTCGGCTTTGAACATTGTTCACTCTCTGGTTTCACTGGCTCATCATTAATTGTGACACGCTTCTTCTCAGGTTTGATCTCGTCATCGGAATCGCTGTCGCTGGAAGATTCCTTCTCAATTTTAGATTCTTCCACTGTTGGTTGAGCCTCACTCTCCTCCGGTATTTCACCGAAAATCGTTCGATGTTCCCGCCTGTCTGGTGAAACAAAAAGGCGCACCGCTTTTTCTGAAGAGTGTGTATCCGAGAAGAAATCTACTGCTTCTTGTAGGTCGTGATGATCGCGTATGGTGCAGTAGTCTGTGCCATCTGTGAATAGACGAAAAATGAAATTCGTGTTTACAAAATTATCGACCTTATTTGGTCAGTACCCTTCAAATTTGAATAATACAAATACCGTTTATCCAGATGCTGTTTATTCGGAGCATTTGGAAAAGTCTTGCTTAATGCCACAGCACATTAAATTTAAACTCAAAAATCCATTTGCTTATTTTCACTATATTTTATAACCTCAGATTTACGGTGAAAATATTTATTAGAACTCGCAAATAGAAAAAGCTGTTCAGCTTACCATGCCAGGAAATATAGAAATTTCCAGCTCTTCTGCCAAATAGTCGCTTCAGTCGTTCAATTAAACATTTGAATGCACTTTCGTCCACTTTTCCTTTGAGAACCCAACGTGTTACTTCGGTTTTCGTGTCCGTACGGTCGGAAGCGGTCACAAGTTTGAAGACAGGCATTCTCTGTTTGCGAAATCTTTAAGTGATTCTTCCATTTAAATTCGATGGTTTTTATAGTTTTGCCAGCATGTACTTTACGTCATTATCATCGAGAATAATGTCAACGTCCTTGAAAGTCGAGATTTCATTCGCTCTACTATATTACTCAACATGACGTGACGGATTATGAATTTTGTCACATCAATCGTAGTTCACTGTCAGCGTTTTTATCACATGATTCACTGTTCTGAGTAACGCAGTTTCATAAGATCAGTTCTTACAATACCATTAATACACAGTCAACAAATTGATGAAACGTTCTGCTGTAATTTAGCATGGCATTACACTATCGTTTCAGGAAAATTTATTTGGTAATTTAATTAGTGTTATAAGTTTTCATTATTATTCTACCAATGAACTCACGGAAATCAAGGAATCATATTTTAGACTAACAAACACTTTGCATTCGATGCATTTCCATCAATTACGCACATGTCATTTGTAGCTGAGTTTAAGCGTTGCTAAAGAATAGTATGATTGTGATAAACATGGCTTCAAACAATTTAAGTTTTATCACAATCTGCTGAAAAATGGCCATAGAATATTAATTTTAGGATAACTTACTAAGAGAGCAAATATCATGTTCACCGCCTTTGAAAAAAAACACGAAATATTGTCAAAATGTAAATAACGAACAATAACAAAAGAAAAACTTGTGCAAACGCTGGAATACTTACTTCCCTCCTTTATTGTTATTAGCAGAATGTTTTATATTAAGGTTGCTAAATAATTAATAATGAAACATTGTTTACACCTAGCAGTTTTGGTCTATTCTTTTTTTCTATTTCCACATTCAGAAACTCGAACCAGACTTCTTTATCTCAAAGCAAGGTCTTCAGAGCTTTATTACTGAATCGATGTTGTGCTTCAGTCATTTCATTATTCCTCTCAAAGTGGTTTCGCAACTCATAAATGTTGATTGACTCCATTATTTCAAATGACACTGGCATTAAATCTATGGGACGGCAATTTAATAGATATTTTTTCATTTCACCAAACTCGCAGAATGGACTAATCACTTTTCCAGATCCTTGGCGCGAAGCTCTGAGCATTATCATGAACAGGTCGGATGTCAGTATTGATAGTTCTTAGATGTTATGTCAGAGGTTGGAGCTAAGTTGACTTTTCAAGGATGTTTTTGTTGTTGCTGTTTTAATTATGTTTAGATGGATTTCCAGTTGAAACAATCTGCATAAAACCTGAGAATTGCTCATCCACTACACTAAAATTATTACACAGGAAAAAAGAACGGACTTAATGCAGGGGAAATAGAATATTAACCTAGGCCACAATATTTGAAATAAAACGTCTTGATAAGCTGTATATAAATTAAATGCTAGGTGAAAAAGACACTAGGAATTTATGGAAGATATCAAGGAAACGTTGCAGCCAGTACACTATTTGCAAGTTGTCAAGCAATTGGCAAGATCCACTTAGTCGTGATTTCGGTGGTGAAATTCATGTTACTAATAATCAGTCAAATTTCACGTTTTCACAATTAGATAACGCAGATTTCATGATATCTGTATATGATGCCCACAGAAGGTTCTGTAGATCAAACCTGAAAACAAGGCCTTAACACAGACAGGGTAACTCAAATATGCGAATGATTCCTTTCCAAACTAATAGCTTCCATTTCCAACCGTTGTCACTCTTCTGCCAACATTGCAAATGGTTGTAAAACTGTTAGAATTAGAACTGTCCACAAGGAAAATACAAGAAAGTTCGATCTGACTTGAAAATCATAAAGACCCTAGTTCTTGATCGCCTGTAAAAGGTACCATCTTTGGAGGATGAGTATCAATTTGATTAGATGTGATTTCTACATGGTTAGTAGAGAGTTGCCAATCTTTAATCCCAAAATATGAAATGGAGTAATCTGGGCAGTGAACGTCGTGATGCAACTTGCGGTAATCTCACTGTAACTAGAATCAAGTCTGCGGAAATGACTAGCGGGAATTGGACACCTCATTTTAATACTTTATTTACTAAAGTACATAGGCTTGTTATAGCTAGCATATTTATGCTCACGGCGTTTAGTTTAAGCTATATATACTTCAAATTCTCGTATATTTTACCTGATAATATGTACTGTAAACCTTTTATTTACCCTGTGGTGAGTTGACTACTACTTAATCATGTTTCCTGTCCTGACTATCACCCTTGGTCTGACGAAGCTGCTGTGTCAGGAGTGAAACGTTACCCAAAAACTACTCTAACCGATTGCACTCAAATTTCCTTGCATTATGAATACACGATTGGTCCCAAACATATTCCAATCGATTGCATATATATCCCCTTTTTGTCTTTTGTTTTATGTAGTCTGCACTAATCACAATAGAGGGAAAAATTTCAGAATTATCGAATCCATATCAATCGTAATGCGGAGCTCAACTTTCCTGTTGAAGCGATTAGTCTACCCGAAAGCTGCATCCAAGCAATCCCTCTAATTCTGCACCCGGGTTTAGGACGCGTCTTATTTGTCATGTGTTGGAGCGCATCAATCATCTAACGAGAGAAATAGAGAATAGTGAATAACGATAATGAAATTGTGAAAATTGTGTTGGATGCATCTTGGTAAAAATAATAATTCAAACACAGTCTAAGCTGAGAGTCTGGAGAGCCAGTTAGCAAAACGTATTAAACAATGTGTATTGTAAACAAGTTGCGTTTGTATGCTACTGTTAAATATGGTTTGTACGACCCATGATCATGAACAAACAGCACGATACCGGTCGTGGTATGTGTGTGTGAAAGAAAAGCATGCGCCATTCTCCAATAGGGGCTTACAAGGGCAATTGTATACCATTCCTCCACTGCTTCAAGGCACGCAGATCCTGATCATACTGTCATTACCTAGTGAGCGCAAACGGCGTGAAACCGGTGTTGGGTGTGTGATGGAAGTCCCAATGAACATTTTTGTTAAAGATAATGGGTTTAAACACTAAATGTGAATTTGTTTTGAACCGTGCCCGCATCCTGTTTGGATTAACTTGGGTGATATTTGATTTTTTTCTTCTCTGGATAGCATTTAAACGGAATTAACAATGTCAATACATAAACAATTCTATATTGAACATCCTATTGTAGTAGCCCGATGCAGCAAGATCTCCTGTGATCACGCTGGAAAAACCACGTCAATAATTCCGCCTTAACTAAAAAATGTAAATTTTGGCATCATTGCGATTTGCTTTTCTTTATTAGATTCAATGCTTTCTATGTTGCATTGGTTCTAGTAGCGATTTTTAATGTTAAGTTTGTAAATCCATCATCATGTTACGCGTGATAAACTCTCAGATTGTAGAGTCTACGATGTTTTGATAATTAACATTATGTTCATTTTGTTTCTGTAGCAGCGTTGTCTTTTACGGGGTGGGGTTGCTAGCCCCACGCCCAACCCTCCTCCTTTTTCACCCGGGCTCGGGACCGGCAGTTGGCATTCACATTCTTAATCGAAATGGCCTGTTTCAATAAATGTTAACCATGAGTGTCCATCTCTATCTGAGATTGTTTGAATCGGGCCAAATCTTTTCACGTGCAGCGGTCCGACTCAAAGAGATATGTAATATCCGCTTGTCGGAGATGCAGCTAGCTATCTAATTTTCATATAATAGTCACTTGTAAAGGTATTTGATTCATAAATATTTCGAAATATAAACTACTTTTCTACCGGTAAAGATATGGCTGATTTCTACCTCACCATGCCTAACTAGTAGGAATAATCTGCTTTTGTGAAAAGAATTATCATAATACTGTTATTCCAGTATTGGATAGAGTGATAACCATAGTTTTCTAAATCACTTCTCGCGATGGTTCACACAACGAACAGAGATTTTCAAACACGTAAACACTGAGTTCTTGCTGGTCAAGCGCTTAAGATGTAGTCTGGTGCTTAGAAAATAATAATTTTAACAAGCGGCTGTATGCCAAATTAATTTGCATAATTTTTTGAATGAAACGTTGTCTATAAACGACTGGTATATAAATTTCGAAAAGCAGGTCGGAAGCACACATTTTTCTAGTTAATTGAACAACATATGTAGTTTTATGTGCACGCACAGCGATATTGTTTACATTTTTCCAAAGTTAACACTTAAGAAGACGTTGATATGATTACTTGTCAAATAAACGCGGGTTATTAATATTTTAAATGTCTGCGTAACCTCGGGGTCTCTCTGGTCTGAGGTTTACAGCAAATTTCATCGCTTAAAACAGTTTCCAATAGTGTGACTTCTGCGTATTTTGATTGATGAAGCGAAATCGAAGCGCACTAAGTGTGCGCAACCATGGAATCCGGAGATGAATCAGAGAAATGTCGTACGTGTAATAAATTTTCGTCGATGAGGAATGCTTTCGAAAGTTGTATGACGTGCAAGGCGGATCTAATAACACATGGACCTGGCACGTGATTTACATCGTAAACAGCAGAATTTTGTTTAGCGTGTACAGTTGATTGAAACAAAGAAATGCATTCTTTTCACATGAACAATCACCAAGCAGTGCGCTTGCTTTAAACCTTGTAATTGTTTGGTGATTCAGCTCACGTTAATGCACCACAATCATCACATAAATGCATTTATTCGTGACAGAAACTGTTAGATCAAGTTGCGACACAATCAGCAAACATTTGATACAAAACGTTTAATGGGATAAGAGAAAGCGCAATTATTAGAAATTTTTAATTGATGATGCGCTATTGAAGTTGGTTAAAAATTGGAAATGACAAAGTTGGCAACAGTAACATTCGGATCCCTGCAAAAAGAGACGTTGGATGAGCAATATTTAAAATTTAAGAATCAAGATTTTATGAAGTTAGAAGAATTTGATTATAAAGTTTCCATAAGATTTGGAACCTTCTTCCTCTAATCACCAGGAATAATTCCACCAAATTTCACAACAAGTCAATTTGAGAAAATGTTTCCGAACATCATGAGTCTCTTTCGACACTTGGAGTGGTAAACATAGTTACGAGGCACGAATCGTAAATGAAGCAAGCACGTACAGAATAAAAGAATCAGCTGAAGACAAGCCAGGAATGCGGAGTTTGTATGATACCTGAGTGGCTAGGTATATCCCGCGAGTTACGATATTCACGTTAATGTTTTGTAAGTAATTATCACATAATTCCAAATGCGGGATATATGTTTTCACAAATTAAATTCTTTCAGCATATACAAATATATGGAAAACTCTGTATAGTTAGATTGCACGATAAATTATTTTTTAAAGCAATATAATGTTCGATGTGAGCCATGGGTTTCAAGATTTAATGTGTGTTCCATGGGTGACAATAATTTTCTTGAGATCACCTTTGGCAATGCCCCTGAATTAGAGTTCTGGAAATTCGTCTAAGCGTACACGAAAGCTTGAAAACTCGCCTATAATTGACTTTTTAATGCAAGATGCTTTAAGCTGCTGCATAAATGGGCTCTAAGATGAATTTCCCAGCACAGAATTGTAAGTCAAATTGATAATTTAATAAAAAAGATAACCAATTCGTAGAAATTTGGTTTCACTTAGTTGAACGACTGCTTATTTCTCGTTCACCATTGATGAAATACATACAAATCACTTGCAGGCTTTAAACAGTACGCAGTAGATAGCACCTGTGTGAAAATCATAATATAGTCCACTAAGAATAATACCTTGCGTGACAGCATTTGCGGTAAGACATTGACCTAACCCAGAAAATAACTGACACTGACATGAAAGCTTGCAGTGCACAACAAATGACATCAATCACTCTTGTATTGTGGTGACACGCATATTGGTCTTGCAACTTGAGAGGTAACATTTAGGCCATACGATTTGTTAGCACATGCTCATTTGTTTTGGTTCTCGTATTAGTTGACAGTAAGCCTTTTGATCGAGCGCGGATTATAGCTTCATTGTCATACGTTAGGGTTCAGTGTGATTATCGCCGTTAGCATTTTCGTCTAGCGAACATGCAAACATAGCTGCGACACAGTCAGCATATTTTACGATTCAATGTGATGAACAATCTTCTACGGCAATATGTTCTTTATCATTGTTGTCCTCACAGAATGAAGTGTGAGATGACACCAATTTGTAGGAGCTGATCAACTACCATTCTTGTATATAAATGAAATTATCCGTTCTAACCGCTGTTGAAAAAAACCTTTCTGAGTATGACGTATTTAAACGATTCACACAGTACTTGGCATAGACGCTGGCCACCGCACTTCAGTAAGGTGATCGCTTCTATGTATATGGTATGGATCGTTATGCACAAATGCCTTTGTACAATCGTTTGATTGATTTAGATATCAGTCAGCTGTTGCGTCACGAATGATGTCAGTAAGTATTCTTCCTATCGGATTGCTATTTAACCGAAGACGTTTGCATAAATTTTGGCAAGATGATCGATTATTTTCTATTCCGAGGAATTCACTCTTCCTTCATTAAGCACATGTAAGATTTCCAGTTTAAAGCTGTTAAGCGTCAACAAATTGATGAAGCAATTAAAGCTTCCTAACTATTTTCAATTCAAGTGGTGGTGAAAACATTACGTGCTTGCTTTTATAAGGACGTTTTTTGTTCCAATATCTGCAAAACTCTGCGAAATTGCAAGCAAAGAGTCGCTGTGTTGTGCTTATCGAGCTATTGCTAGTTGACTACCCATAACGGGACACATGCGCTCCAATAGTCCATCCTCCTCGTATACTAACCTGGCCGTCTTTAGCTACATAGGTATTCGAGAACTAAAATATTATGGTCACTTGCACCGAGAAAATCAATGTTGTAAATGTCAAAGTTTATCGTTGCTTTCGAAGTAAGGAATACATTTTGAAAGAATGAAACCTCTGTCTTGCTCATGTGAAACCATATATTTCAGTTCACGGAATCTTTAATTAACTTTGATCTAATCTCGCAATGAGACAGCGAATCTTTATGGGTGAACTATCAGTGTTTGTGCGCATGCTGTTCATCTAAAAACCATAAATTTTGAGTATTGATCAGGGCCAGTGCGTAATTTTATTATGTCGATGATGCAGTCTTCTAGTGATCTCAAGTTTCGGGTTTCACCAGATAATTGTACCGGAGCATATTTATGCATTAGAGAACCTCATGATAGAATCGTGCGAAACTCCAACTTTTCACAGGCGATCGTTTGAAAGTAGAATCATCTTAGGGGTCGATATTTTTGCATATATGTTCATACATTGTTGTTTCAATAACAGCGATACGGCCCGGCGTGTAACATTTACACAATTCGGTTGGTTTAGACATATTATTGAACAAAATTTGCAATTCTTATATAGACATTTATAAATAGCATTTAGCGTGCAACGATAAGTCAGTTTGGTATTTACAGTCCCGATGCTGTGGATGCCGAACCCTGGTGGATTAATAAAACTAGGTTCCGTATTTTTACTTGTGAATTTGTTTAAGACTCGAAGTATTTTGCTAAGGGACTCGGTAGTTTTACTTCAGCATCTGCTTTATGATCGCAAGATGTAATGTTTTTAGTTAATGTGTTTCTACTGAGTGTCAGTTAGAATCTGACAGAATGCGCAAGGTATTATTTGTATGTCGATGTACAGAGAAAGGTGTTTTACATTTTAAACGATGTGAGTGCAAATGACAAACCACTTTCAGATGTCACGTTTTCACTTCGAGTGAAAAAGCGTACGTCCTGTCGCAAAAACATTAGTTCGTCTTAGATTTCTTCGCTCTCATCCTGGCTTTAAAAGGCGCTTGAGTTTTTTAATTCCTATAGAGTTTCGAGGCTTTTGCAATATTATCGAATTTTGGGTCAGGAAATATAAGCTGAAAACCGTCGACCGTCGACGCCTGAACTTAATTTTATGAAGGTTCAAAACGATTCCCCGAATATTAAATGCGAACATCAGACATGCGATGGAATATGCAGTTGAGGCATGGCTTAAAAAGATGTTGTAGTTGTAGTTAGAAATCTTGTAGCCCTACTGATTCGGAAACCATACAACGAGTGAATCGAAGCTCTGAAAGTATGCTTTTTTCCGCGTCTTCGTCACCGGGCGGATTTGATTTTGGTTAAAAATATTACAACTGCTAGGAATCACATTCTACCATGCTTATTCAATCTACGGGGCTCGCATAAAGCTAGATTTCACACATTTTTGACGTGCAAGTTTGTTTTACTTTCAGCAATCTACATCAAACTCGTCTAAACAACATATGTTCAATGAGATGACTTGATGCCTTTTTGACACAAACCATTCATCACAGAAAATTATACATCACGAACCCAAGGATCCACTTATGTTATCCCATCTGATTCTTGAACGGAAGGGAAGGGTGCCTCAAACACTAAGGAAAAAACGGTATCGCGGAGTATGGTTCTACTTGTGGTACCAGAAAATACCACTGAAGCATCGGGACAGGAAACAGCAGATCATGACTCCAAGCAGTGGCGTTACATTGCGTCTTTGCTTAATATTTCTAACGTTGTGATCACTGACACTTTCCGGGTGCCTTTTTCAATAAACTATAAAGGAGACGGACCGAAACCTCTCAGGATTACCTTTTTAACTAGCGACATGGCTGAATTTGTCAAGTCCGAATGGAAAAAAGCAAAACGTGCTTTACCGAAAGACATTAGACTTTGTCCACCGAGACCAAGTACCATGAGTGAGACACATTCGCGGCTGGGGGCGGTAGACGGCAGCGTTCCCACCGAAACGGAAGCAATCAATACATCAAAAAACGTAGTGGTTCTATGGAATGCGCTACCGCAAGATGTTGTGAATGCAACGACAATTGATGTTTTCAAATCGAAATTGGATGCATACGTCAAAGAAAACCCTGAATTTGGCACGGTGTATTGAAGCAACACGAACCCAGAAAAATATTAACAATGTGTTTTTAATTGAAAAAAACTTTTTTCGCAATAGTTGTCATCCGATGGTACGTGTAAAGCATTAGCTTTTTATCACCATAAATCTTGATTCTTGATTCTTGAACTCCTAAGGCATCTACTACTTTCTCCTTGTTATATTATTTGTAGTTCCCATGTTGTACTATGCTTTATTGTGTAGCTATATGCGTTTTAAGCCAATAAAATTGAATTGACCCCGTGGTTGCGTGTTCTAACAGATGTCTCACTAACGCCAGATGAAAAGACGACCAATAAAATATCTCGATTAATATTCACAGTGTTTGACTGTGTGAATTCAGTACGCTCTCGAACAGATCTTGTTTGTGACGGGAAGTCATGAAATTTTCGCTTATATGAATGCTCGTACTTCATGCTTGGTGTACATTATCAGTAAAATTTTGATCACACAATGTGCTGTGGTGCATCACATACGGCAAGTCACTTTTCTCGCTTCAGTCACACCTATGTCAAATATATTTTGCAAGCGACGTTCAGTGAGCTTAAAGCGGTCACGATGGCGCGTAAGATAGTGGACTGCTCTCATGATCGTGTCACGTCGGTCTTTAAAAATGAATCAATATGTTTGGAGCAAATAGCTCGGAAACACGATGAAAGTAATCGTGCTTTCGGGATAAATGAGTGTCAGATTTAAACGACAATGTTTAAGCATTCGTTAAGTGGATTCAAATGATTTTAGATTTATTCTAGATTAAAATATACCGATAACCACTGACATGGGCAAAAGTATGGGTAAGCGAGTTGAGCATAACTACAAGCAATGGGGTTTTCTTGCTGATAATATTTTCGTCGAAAAGGCCGTTGCTGTTGATACTTTCAGACTGCCTTCTTCAGAGATAAACAAAGTTAATTGACCACGTCCACTAAAACTAAACTTCCGGAAGGGACTATGATTGATACCGTACGTTCCAACTGGAAATGCTGGAATCGCAAAATCACCAAAGGTGTAATCCTTTCCAATTAAAGAAATACTGGTTGCAGGATTGTCACGTCCGGGGCGGTTTTGAAGATGAGCTCTCAATTTTAAAAAAAATGCTCCAATGGCACGCGTCTTATATAACCTCTGACAACTAAGTCCAGCCCCTGGCCTGCACGCGTTGTACTGTGTGAGCAGGCGGAACTGCCTCTACTCACAGGAGAAAGGGCGAAGGCGGCTGGCTGGTGCCTCAAAACCAGCCTGCTTCGAGCATGTGGAGCTCGTATGTCTATGAAGGCGTCCACCTATGGGAAGAAAAACCTTATCTTATTCAATCATGGAAAAGGCTTCGTGAGTCAACGTTGAGTAAAATTCCGAAGCCAGAGTACCGTTAAGCACCTGCGACGGCATCGTTTTCCAAAAGTATCAGCCTAGCTGTTCCTCTAATTCCGTTGGTGCCGTGGACAGGGAGCACTTGCTGCATGAGCATCATCTAGTTCTCCACATTTAACTGCCCTGGCCTACATCACAACGCACCAATGAGAGGACACTCAATTCCGTTTCTACGGATACACGGACCACGGGAAGCAGCAGATACCGGTTAAAAGCTATGGCTCGACTGGCGTAGAGCTTAGCACATGGGGCTGCTTCCGACGGTGGGAGAGATTTTCGCCTCTCATTGGACGGCTACCGCCCACCTCAAGCTGGGCTGCCCCCGATCAATGAAGTGCCGTCTCGCCAAAGTCTGTTATTCACATTTGTTGCATGAAGATAACGAATAAACCGGCAAGCAGACTGTGTTTCCGCACCAGCTAAAAGGATTACTAAACAACCAAGGTCATTTCTCCTACTGGATAGCTGGAACGTGCGGTCCATGTTTCCAGGATTTCATGACGACGTCTCGAATATCTGAGGCATAATAAAATCACATGTGATTAACAATGAGCTTAAGAGGCTGAATGTCGACGTGGCTGCCCTGCGATATACGCAATTACCAGACACTGGTAAGCTAACAGAATGAGATTACACATTTTTGGAAAGAAAGGGGTTCTAATGAACCTCAACTGCATGCAGTTAGTTTTGGCGTGTGAAACGACATACTGAAAGCAGCAGAACCAAGCAGCAGTGGGAGCGAACAGATTTGTTCTCTAGATCTGAAGTGCATTAGTGATACCCTTACGTTGGCACCGACGCTCTCTGCGACGCCTGCTGAAACAGACGCTCTTTATCATAACCTCGCAACAGTCCTCAAAAACGTGCCAAAAAACTGTGAGTGGTATTTGTTTATTTCAATGCCAGTTTTTGTGCAGATTACGAGTCTTGGTAAAAGTGTCTCGGAAATTTCGGTATAGGTAAAACCAATAAAAATGGAAAACGCCGGTTAGAAATGTGCACACAGTTCAGTCTCTATGTCAGTAACACTTTCTTTAAAACAAAAAACAGCATAAAGTCTCTTGGGAACATCCTCGCGCTAAGTATTGGCATCAGCTCGATCTTATTATTGTTAGGCGCAGTAATACAGGAAGCGTACACCCCACCCAATCATATCACAGCGCAGATTACAACACTGATAATTCACTGGTCCGTGCAAAACTGAAGCTTCCCCAGGCGAGATTTCATCGCACCACATTTTTTGTTTATCCTAGGATAGACGTCACTCGCATGTGCGAAACTTATCTAGCTGTGCGATTTACAAATGGATTCACTGCCGAATTTCACAAGACAACCGCCATGGAATCGGCTTCAAGAAACTGGGAATCTATAAAAAAAGTTACATATGCCGAGTCGCACTTTCCGCTTCCGGTTCTAAGACGAAAGACAGCAACTAATGCCATATTTACTGCATCGATGCAACTCATGGCAGCAGTCAAATTGTGTACCGGTAGGCATATTGCGAATCACCCACATTACGAGAATCACGCTTTAAGAGAACGCACGAAGCACGTGAGGCTAAACTTATGTTCACGATAAACCCCTCAGTTACAGATACAGTTCGATGTTTAATTGTCCCCGTGTTTTTGTTGAATTTTCAGTTGATTGCTGGTTTATTTTCATTTTCCTCGTTTGTTAGCGCTCAATAATCATCTATCTAATAAACGGTCTTTATGTTCTTATCTGCGTCTGTATACAGCTCTCTCTATATCGAACCAGCCATGTCGTAGACTTTTCAGAATTTAATTTTTAGTAAATCGAGTTCCATCCAAAAATGTACTTAACTAACACACCATGTATTGATCTTCCCAATCCAATCTCGAAAAACCATATCATAGATTGATCCTCACGCTTAATTCAGCTTTATCAGATTTACGGCCGTTTTCCCTCTGCGGACATACACGGACGTCTCACCAATCATTATATTTATTATTTTATTTTAGAAACATCTATTTGCTTTGCGGAAAGCACGGGCTGCGCGAGAGAGATATTTTTATTTAGACAATTTTCATATACAGACACTTATATAGCTATACATTGGAACCCACCTACAACGAACTCGTTTTCAACGAATTCTTGGGTTGAACGAACACACCATGATTTTCCAAATAACTTCCTTCTTTGTAAGACTATTTAAAACATTCGTATAACTAATCTGTTCGTTACGAATTTCGCCTTTTACGAGCATTGTACACGTTCCTGGCCTCTATGTTTGTTTAATAAAGTTCATACAAACAACGAACTCGCTTTGTCTGGCCTTTAACACACAACGCTTTAAAATAAATTTACTATTATTAACATGAACTTAGATTTAATGTTGTGATCTGTGTGCTGTGGCATCATCTATTCGTCAAATGCTTGCACGCATGCAGAAACACACAAAAGTAAGATATTCTTCATTTCTTTATTGTTTACACGTGTACAGTAAAACGGCGGCAAAATCACGTCTGGCAATGCGTTTACTTGCAACGAATTCCACTTTTAACGAACATTTTACTTTCACCCCAGAGATTCGTTGTACCCGGGTTCCACTGTATATTGTAATAATATTTTTCGTAAAATGCCTATCTCCACGCTCAGTCATACTCGCTTATTTTATTAATCAAACATTAGCCACAATCAGCGCAACTGCTAATTTTTGAGTAAAAACGTTCTCAGCACAGTGATAAGTTTGCCTCTTTACAACTATGTACAACAATAGATTTCGACTTAACCATATTCTATTATCCCATCTCATCAAACCAATCAATGATCAAACCAAATGTATGTCGTACTCATGTCAGCAAATGTGTCCAAACGACTCCGATTGAATGCTCCTTCGTGAAGAGCATAGAATATGTTGGCCAGGAGGAAACAATTTCAGATAAGCATGTCCAGTGCAGTGAAACCTAAGGGTGATTTAATATAATTACCAATGTCGCACGTCTGATTCACACAAATTTAGAACCAATGGTCAATTTAAATTTCCATGTCAAGTTCTAATTACAAATTTACATTTGGCTGCGAAGAGACAAATGTCGCATAACAAGGGATATTTTTAAATAGAATTTGATACGCTGCACTAGAGTTTTTTTTATTTTTTCATATCTACACATATGTATAATGCATTTTCAGGGATCAATTCTTGTTGTCTACTTACGCGTAGCAAATATTTAAACTTTTAAATAGTTCGCTCAACTTTGAATCGTAAATATACTACTTACAATGTAATCGGTAGTTTCATACCTGAATATAGTTTGTCAAACACAATTAAAGGATATCTCAAGGGATTCTAATTATTTATATGTATACTTTTCATGAGCTTCTAATTTATAGCATCTGAGTTAACACGATACCATTGAACATTTATGTTTGGATGAATCATTCGATTGGCGCTATCGACTATATATTCTAGATGAGCAAATTTTGAGTTACAGACGGTTGAACTTGTAGTAGAAGCAATAATCATATTCTCTGTTCTGTCAAAAGTATGAAAAGTTGGTCTCCTTAATGAAGATCGCCTGATAACAACAGCCGTGTTAAATTTCTTAAAACGTACTCAACTCCAACTTCTCGCAATCCCTTGCAAACTGAGTGACGACAGTTGTCGGAAAAATACCTGCGAAAGCTTAACCGCAGCATTTCATTCGCTGAACTGAAGTCACATGTACCTCTTCGTTTCATTATAATAAGATAAGCAAACTGACTAAAGAATCTATCTTACCATGTACGTGAAGCATCAACATGAGTGACACATCTCAGTTAAGTGTCCCTAATTCAGTGTGAATTCAAGTTGGTGGTAAATTTATTGGTCGGATAAAGAGTAACGACCGTAGCTTGCTCAAAGATAAAGACACGTTTTCCTCAGTTTTATCCATAATTAACGCCCCAAATATAGCTAAGAAGGTTTTAGGTTTGTTATAAACTGTAGATCGTCTGTGTCAGCAGCACAATGCTGTTTTCTGTAAATTTGGTACTTCTTCAGAAAAACAATTGATTCGATGTCTCTAGGAGAAATTATATGCTACTTTATTTTTGTACTGAACTTTCTTTTTTAGCCAACATGTTTTTATTGATGTAAGAAAATGAGTTTATTTCTGCATAGTAATTAATAATTTTGGAATGATTAGTATAATTTTTTGCGATATGCACGGAAACGTGAACAGACGTAAGATAGATGAAAGTTCACATAATCGAGAAGCCAGAATGAGAACATCCGATTGATCATTGCAAAGTTAATATTTCTTGGATTAAGAAATCCTTCTAGCTTCGACTTTTTTCGTTGAGCTTTGCTTCAAATGTGCGTATTTTTTAAAGAAGATTTGGTCGACAGTTTACAGCTAGGTTAATTATATGCTGAGATTATATACTGCATTCTACAAATAATCATATGCATGAAACGTGGTTTAAGTAACGTTACGCGCATTGAATCACGGTTACCCTGCTACAGCCACTCTTCTCATGCCGACGTATGCAATCCACCAAATCAGAGATAAGATATTTCATGTTGTGACTGCACATTAAAAGAAGTCTCTTGTCAGTATCGTAGTTATACTGATTTGTGCCTTTGCATATATAATAAAATAACATGATTTAACTTGGAATGACACATTTTCTTGTCTGATAATCAACACGCCGAACATAAGAAAAATGAATGAGTATTATATAAGCAATCCTCTGAGCGGATGCAAGTTGACATATGAAAATAAATCAAGGACGTTTTCGAGTTTCGGACTGAAAAACCTCAACCAGCTTTATATATTACTATCCGTTTCGGTCCGCTGCTATCAACGACGATAGTAATAGTTGGTTCAGGAAGACTTGCAACATTAGAAAAGTGGTAAACAAATTCATATTGTCCCTCCACGGCGTGACTTGCCTGTCTAACTGATCTAAGTCAACCGAACAATTTTTTGTGATCGACGAAAGCTTTGTTTGGGTGGATTATATTATAACTATGTTTCATCATAAAGCTTATTTGTTTCTGTGAAAATAATAAAAAATAAAAACAAAAAAATAAAAAATAAAAAAGTACATTTGCCATTTTTATTTTGAAAACACTCCTAACAAAATACTACCAATATGCAATTTGTTCGTACAACGAACCACGATGTTCAAACACAGAATCAGGTAGTGATTCGTGGTCAAGCACTCAAGGCGCTTATGGATGACCAAAGTGGTGTTGCTCACACTTCACTAACAGTTTCTGGCTGTTTGCCGTCATCAGGTGGAGACAGTAAGATTAAGTTCAGTAAACCTTGAAACAGTGGATAAATGGTAAACAAGGTTATACTTGAATGCCACTGTTGCATAGGGTTCGTACAACGAACCACGATGTTCAACACAGAATCACAAAGGGATTCGCGATCAAGCACTCTAGCCGCAAATGACCAAAGTAATGTGGTGTGTAAGGGCGGGGAATGTGAGCAAATGCTTTGTTGTTCTTCAGATAAGCTAAGATGGCTAGCTTTGACAATTATTAGCGAAATGTTGAACCAATACTCTGAGAACAACCTTAATTACGAATGACGCATCGCTTGAAATATGTCTGCGGAAGTTCGCTAAATTTTGCTCCAATAGTTTTGATAATTTTACGCAAACATAGCCGAAGATAAATATACGAATTTGAAGAAATAAAACTTGCTGTAAAATTGTTGGCGAGATATTTACAAATGTAAAAATAGAACTGAGAAATGATTTGTATTGAGGAAAATGTCAGAGATTTCAAATTGATGTCCCAGTCTGAACACAAAATAAGTTTTGTTTCACATCATGGCTAAGTAATATTGATCCTCATTTTGAACCCGCTTCCAGTTTGTCAATGATTTCATTCAAATTTCCATTGTGCAACTTGATCAATGTTTTTAATTCTTTTTCATCTTGTGTGAAACCCATCTTTCGGAGTGTAATCATGGCAACTTTAACATGTTTGGATTTCATCTTCTTCCCATCTTGTTCAATTTCTTTTGTTTTTCCCGATACATCATCCGGCCCTTCTTTATTCTTGGCTTCCGGGGATTCCTTTGTTTCGGTGATAGCCACCTCATTTTCAACCGTCGGTTTTTCTTTTACTTCAGGTGGGACAATCGGTTGGTTGAATTTGTGGCAATTTTTGGACACTCTGCACAATGTGTGCAGTGAACATGTACGGTGAATGGAATTTGGGCAGGTTCATGCTTATGATCTTCCTCTAGTGGTTTATTCGGCTTTGAACATTGTTCACTCTGTGGTTTCACTGGCTCATCATTAATTGTGACACGCTTCTTCTCAGGTTTGATCTCGTCATCGGAATCGCTGTCGCTGGAAGATTCCTGCTCAATTTTAGATTCTTCCACTGTTGGTTGAGCCTCATTCTCCTCCGGTATCTCACCGAAAATCGTTCGATGTTCCCGCCTGTCTGGTGAAACAAAAAGGCGCACCGCTTTTTCTGAAGCGTGTGTATCCGAGAAGAAATCTACTGCTTCTTGTAGGTCGTGATGATCGCGTATGGTGCAGTAGTCTGTGCCATCTGTGAATAGACGAAAAATGAAATTCGTGTTTACAAAATTATCGACCTTATTTGGTCAGTATCCTTCAAATTTGAATAATACAAATACCGTTTATCCAGATGCTGTTTATTCGGAGCATTTGGAAAAGTCTTGCTTAATGCCACAGCACATTAAATTTAAACTCAAAAATCCATTTGCTTATTTTCACTATATTTTATAACCTCAGATTTACGGTGAAAATATTTATTAGAACTCGCAAATAGAAAAAGCTGTTCAGCTTACCATGCCAGGAAATATAGAAATTTCCAGCTCTTCTGCCAAATAGTCGCTTCAGTCGTTCAATTAAACATTTGAATGCACTTTCGTCCACTTTTCCTTTGAGAACCCAACGTGTTACTTCGGTTTTCGTGTCCGTACGGTCGGAAGCGGTCACAAGTTTGAAGACAGGCATTCTCTGTTTGCGAAATCTTTAAGTGATTCTTCCATTTAAATTCGATGGTTTTTATAGTTTTGCCAGCATGTACTTTACGTCATTATCATCGAGAATAATGTCAACGTCCTTGAAAGTCGAGATTTCATTCGCTCTAATATATTACTCAACATGACGTGAAGGATTATGAATTTTGTCACATCAATCCTAGTTCATTGTCAGCGTTTTTATCACATGATTCACTGTTCTGAGTAACGCAGTTTCATAAAATCAGTTCATACAATACCACTAACACACAGTCAACAAATTGATGAAACGTTCTACTGTAATTTAGCATGGCATTACACTATCGTTTTAGGAAAAATTTATTTGGTAATTTAATTAGTGTTATAAGTTTTCATTATTATACTACCAATGAACTCACGGAAATCAAGGAAGCATATTTTAGACTAACAAACACTTTGCATTCGATGTCATTTCCATCAATTACGCACATGTCATTTGTAGCTGAGTTTAAGCGTTGCTAAAGAATAGTATGATTGTGATAAACATGGCTTCAAACAATTTAAGTTTTATCACAATCTGCTGAAAAATGGCCATAGAATATTAATTTTAGAATAACTTACTAAGACAGCAAATATCATGTTCACCGCCTTTGAAAAAAACACGAAATATTGTCAAAATGTAAATAACGAACAATAACAAAAGAAAAACTTGTGCAAACGCTGGAATACTTACTTCCCTCCTTTATTGTTATTAGCAGAATGTTTTATATTAAGGTTGCTAAATAATTAATAATGAAACATTGTTTACACCTAGCAGTTTTGGTCTATTCTTTTTTTCTATTTCCACATTCAGAAACTCGAACCAGACTTCTTTATCTCAAAGCAAGGTCTTCAGAGCTTTATTACTGAATCGATGTTGTGCTTCAGTCATTTCATTATTCCTCTCAAAGTGGTTTCGCAACTCATAAATGTTGATTGACTCCATTATTTCAAATGACACTGGCATTAAATCTATGGGACGGCAATTTAATAGATATTTTTTCATTTCACCAAACTCGCAGAATGGACTAATCACTTTTCCAGATCTTTGGCGCGAAGCTCTGAGCATTATCATGAACAGTTCGGATGTCAGTATTGATAGTTCTTAGATGTTATGTCAGAAGTTGGAGCTAAGTTGACTTTTCAAGGATGTTTTTGTTGTTGCTGTTTTAATTATGTTTAGATGGATTTCCAGTTGAAACAATCTGCATAAAACCTGAGAATTGCTCATCCACTACACTAAAATTATTACACAGGAAAAAAGAACGGACTTAATGCAGGGGAAATAGAATATTAACCTAGGCCACAATATTTGAAATAAAACGTCTTGATAAGCTGTATATAAATTAAATGCTAGGTGAAAAAAGACACTAGGAATTTATGGAAGATATCAAGAAAACGTTGCAGCCAGTACACTATTTGCAAGTTGTCAAGCAATTGGCAAGATCCACTTAGTCGTGATTTCGGTGGTGAAATTCATGTTACTAATAATCAGTCAAATTTCACGCTTTCACAATTAGATAACGCAGATTTCATGATAACTGTATATGATGCCCACAGAAGGTTCTGTAGATCAAACCTGAAAACAAGGCCTTAACACAGACAGAGTAACTCAAATATGCGAATGATTCCTTTCCAAACTAATAGCTTCCATTTCCAACCGTTGTCACTCTTCTGCCAACATTGCAAATGGTTGTAAAACTGTTAGAATTAGAACTGTCCACAAGGAAACTACAAGAAAGTTCGATCTGACTTGAAAATCATAAAGACCCTAGTTCTTGATCGCCTGTAAAAGGTACCATCTTTGGAGGATGAGTATCAATTTGATTAGATGTGATTTCTACATGGTTAGTAGAGAGTTGCCAATCTTTAATCCCAAAATATGAAATGGAGTAATCTGGGCAGTGAACGTCGTGATGCAACTTGCGGTAATCTCACTGTAACTAGAATCAAGTCTGCGGAAATGACTAGCGGGAATTGGACACCTCATTTTAATACTTTATTTACTAAAGTACATAGGCTTGTTATAGCTAGCATATTTGTGCTCACGGCGTTTAGTTTAAGCTATATATACTTCAAATTCTCGTACATTTTACCTGATAATATGTACTGTAAACCTTTTATTTACCCTGTGGTGGGTTGACTACTACTTAATCATGTTTCCTGTCCTGACTATCACCCTTGGTCTGACGAAGCTGCTGTGTCAGGAGTGAAACGTTACCCAAAAACTACTCTAACCGATTGCACTCAAATTTCCTTGCATTATGAATACACGATTGGTCCCAAACATATTCCAATCGATTGCATATATATCCCCTTTTTGTCTTTTGTTTTATGTAGTCTGCACTAATCACAATAGAGGGAAAAATTTCAGAATTATCGAATCCATATCAATCGTAATGCGGAGCTCAACTTTCCTGTTGAAGCGATTAGTCTACCCGAAAGCTGCATCCAAGCAATCCCTCTAATTCTGCACCCGGGTTTAGGACGCGTCTTATTTGTCATGTGTTGGAGCGCATCAATCATCTAACGAGAGAAATAGAGAATAGTGAATAACGATAATGAAATTGTGAAAATTGTGTTGGATGCATCTTGGTAAAAATAATAATTCAAACACAGTCTAAGCTGAGAGTCTGGAGAGCCAGTTAGCAAAACGTATTAAACAATGTGTATTGTAAACAAGTTGCGTTTGTATGCTACTGTTAAATATGGTTTGTACGACCCATGATCATGAACAAACAGCACGATACCGGTCGTGGTATGTGTGTGTGAAAGAAAAGCATGCGCCATTCTCCAATAGGGGCTTACAAGGGCAATTTTATACCATTCCTCCACTGCTTCAAGGCACGCAGATCCTGATCATACTGTCATTACCTAGTGAGCGCAAACGGCGTGAAACCGGTGTTGGGTGTGTGATGGAAGTCCCAATGAACATTTTTGTTAAAGATAATGGGTTTAAACACTAAATGTGAATTTGTTTTGAACCGTGCCCGCATCCTGTTTGGATTAACTTGGGTGATATTTGATTTTTTTCTTCTCTGGATAGCATTTAAACGGAATTAACAATGTCAATACATAAACAATTCTATATTGAACATCCTATTGTAGTAGCCCGATGCAGCAAGATCTCCTGTGATCACGCTGGAAAAACCACGTCAATAATTCCGCCTTAACTAAAAAATGTAAATTTTGGCATCATTGCGATTTGCTTTTCTTTATTAGATTCAATGCTTTCTATGTTGCATTGGTTCTAGTAGCGATTTTTAATGTTAAGTTTGTAAATCCATCATCATGTTACGCGTGATAAACTCTCAGATTGTAGAGTCTACGATGTTTTGATAATTAACATTATGTTCATTTTGTTTCTGTAGCAGCGTTGTCTTTTACGGGGTGGGGTTGCTAGCCCCACGCCCAACCCTCCTCCTTTTTCACCCGGGCTCGGGACCGGCAGTTGGCATTCACATTCTTAATCGAAATGGCCTGTTTCAATAAATGTTAACCATGAGTGTCCATCTCTATCTGAGATTGTTTGAATCGGGCCAAATCTTTTCACGTGCAGCGGTCCGACTCAAAGAGATATGTAATATCCGCTTGTCGGAGATGCAGCTAGCTATCTAATTTTCATATAATAGTCACTTGTAAAGGTATTTGATTCATAAATATTTCGAAATATAAACTACTTTTCTACCGGTAAAGATATGGCTGATTTCTACCTCACCATGCCTAACTAGTAGGAATAATCTGCTTTTGTGAAAAGAATTATCATAATACTGTTATTCCAGTATTGGATAGAGTGATAACCATAGTTTTCTAAATCACTTCTCGCGATGGTTCACACAACGAACAGAGATTTTCAAACACGTAAACACTGAGTTCTTGCTGGTCAAGCGCTTAAGATGTAGTCTGGTGCTTAGAAAATAATAATTTTAACAAGCGGCTGTATGCCAAATTAATTTGCATAATTTTTCGAATGAAACCTTGTCTATAAACGACTGGTATATAAATTTCGAAAAGCAGGTCGGAAGCACACATTTTTCTAGTTAATTGAACAACATATGTAGTTTTATGTGCACGCACAGCGATATTGTTTACATTTTTCCAAAGTTAACACTTAAGAAGACGTTGATATGATTACTTGTCAAATAAACGCGGGTTATTAATATTTTAAATGTCTGCGTAACCTCGGGGTCTCTCTGGTCTGAGGTTTACAGCAAATTTCATCGCTTAAAACAGTTTCCAATAGTGTGACTTCTGCGTATTTTGATTGATGAAGCGAAATCGAGGCGCACTAAGTGTGCGCAACCATGGAATCCGGAGATGAATCAGAGAAATGTCGTAGGTGTAATAAATTTTCGTCGATGAGGAATGATTTCGAAAGTTGTATGACGTGCAAGGCGGATCTAATAACACATGGACCTGGCACGTGATTTACATCGTAAACAGCAGAATTTTGTTTAGCGTGTACAGTTGATTGAAACAAAGAAATGCATTCTTTTCACATGAACAATCACCAAGCAGTGCGCTTGCTTTAAACCTTGTAATTGTTTGGTGATTCAGCTCACGTTAATGCACCACAATCATCACATAAATGCATTTATTCGTGACAGAAACTGTTAGATCAAGTTGCGACACAATCAGCAAACATTTGATACAAAACGTTTAATGGGATAAGAGAAAGCGCAATTATTAGAAATTTTTAATTGATGATGCGCTATTGAAGTTGGTTAAAAATTGGAAATGACAAAGTTGGCAACAGTAACATTCGGATCCCTGCAAAAAGAGACGTTGGATGAGCAATATTTAAAATTTAAGAATCAAGATTTTATGAAGTTAGAAGAATTTGATTATAAAGTTTCCATAAGATTTGGAACCTTCTTCCTCTAATCACCAGGAATAATTCCACCAAATTTCACAACAAGTCAATTTGAGAAAATGTTTCCGAACATCATGAGTCTCTTTCGACACTTGGAGTGGTAAACATAGTTACGAGGCACGAATCGTAAATGAAGCAGGCACGTACAGAATAAAAGTATCAGTTGAAGCCAAGCCAGGAATGCGTAGTTTGTATGATACCTGAGTACCTAGGTATATCCCTAGACTTAACATATTCGACTTAATGTTTTGTAAGTAATTATCACATCATTCCAAATGCGGGATATAAGCTCTCACAAATTAAATTCTTTCAGCATATACAAATATATAGAAAACTCTGAAGAGTTAGATTGCACGATAACGTATTTTTTGAAGCAATATAATGTTCGATGTGAGCCATGGGTTTCAAGATTTAATCTGTGTTCCATGGGTGTGAATTTATTGGTTTCGATCACCGTTGGCAAAGCCCCTGAATTAAAGTTCTGGAAATTCGTCTAAGCGTACACGAAAGCTTGAAAACTCGCCTATAATTGACTTTCTAATGCAAGATGCTTTAAGCTGCTGCATAAATGGGCTCTAAGATGAATTTCCCAGCACAGAATTGTAAGTCAAATTGATAATTTATTAAAAAGATAACCAATTCGTAGAAATTTGGTTAGTTGAACGACTGCTTATTTCTCGTTCACCATTGATGAAATAAATACAAATTACTTGCCTGCGTAAACCGTACGCAGTAGGTAGCACCTGTGTGAAAACCATAATATAGTCCACTAAGAATAATGCCTTGCGTGACAGCATTTGCGGTAAGACATTGACCTAACCCAGAAAATAACTGACACTGACATGAAACCTTGCAGTGCACAATGAATGACATCAATCACTCTTGTATTGTGGTGACACGCATATTGGTCTTGCAACTTGAGAGGTAACATTTAGGCCTTAGGATTTGTTATCACATCCTCTTTTGTTTTGCTTCTCGTATTTGTTGACAGTAAGCCTTTTGATCGAGCTCGGATTATGGCTTCATTGTCATACGTTAGGGTTCAGTGTGATTATCGCCGTTAGCATTTTCTTCTAGCGAACATGCAAACATAGCTGCGACACATTCAGCATATTTTACGATTCAATGTGATGAACAATCTTCTACGGCAATATGTTCTTTATCATTGTTGTCCTCACAGAATGAAGTGTGAGATGACACCAATTTGTAGGAGCTGAACAACTACCATTCTTGTATGTAAATGAAATTATCCGTTCTAACCGCTGTTGAAAAAAACCTTTCCGAGTATGGCGTATTTAAACGATTCACACAGTACTTGACATAGACGCTGGCCACCGCACTTCAGTAAGGCGATCGCTTCTATGTATATGATATGGATCGTTATGCACAAATGCCTTTGTACAATCGTTTAATTGATTTAGATATCAGTCAGCTGTTGCGTCACGAATGATGTCAGTAAGTAATCTTCCTATCGGATTGCTATTTAACCGAAGACGTTTGCATAAATTTGGGCAAGATGATCGATTATTTTCTATTCCGAGGAATTCACTCTTCCTTCATTAAGCACATGTAAGATTTCCAGTTTAAAGCTGTTAAGCGTTAACAAATTGATGAAGCAATTAAAGCTTCCTAACTATTTTCAATTCAAGTGGTGCTGAAAACATTACGTGCTTGCTTTTATGAGGACGTTTTTTGTTCCAATATCTGCAAAACTCTGCGGAATTGCAAGCAAAGAGTCGCTGTGTTGTTCTTATCGAGCTATTGCTAGTTGACTACCCATAACGGGACACATGCGCTCCAATAGTCCATCCTCCACAAGAGTTTCGTATACTAACCTAGCCGTCTTTAGCTACATAGATATTCGGAAACTAAAATATTATGGTCACTTGCACCGAGAAAATCAATGTTGTAAATGTCAAAGTTTATCGTTGCTTTCGAAGTAAGGAATAAATTTTAAAAGAATGAAACCTCTGTCTTGCACATGTGAAACCATATATTTCAGTTCACGGAATCTTTAATCACGTTTGATCCAATCTCGCAATGAGACAGCGAATCTTTATGGGTGAACAATCAGTGTTTGTGCGCATGCTGTTTCTCTAAAAACCATAAATTTTGAGTATTGATCAGAGCCAGTGCGTAATTTTAATATGTCGATGATGCAGTCTTCTAGTGATCTCAAGTTTCGGGTTTCACCAGATAATTGTACTGGAGCATATTTATGCATTAGAGAACCTTATGATACAATGGTGCGAAACTCCAACTTTTCACAGGCGATCGTTTGAAAGTAGAATCATCTTACGGGTCGATATATTTGCATATATGTTCATACATTGTTGTTTCAATAACAGCGATATATATATATATATTTACACAATCATTTAAAAATGAAAAAGTGCCACCCGGCAATGCACGAGAAAAAGAAAGAAAAAAGGTACAATATGAGGGGGATTTTTTGTCCATTGTTCCACATGTCGATTTTTTGATTTTTTTGATTTTTTTTTACAAATTTGAGGGGGGAACACAAAATAGAATGCACTCTCTCCACTGTTGCCGGTTCTCAGCCATCGTCGACAGCGTGTCAAGCCACAGACACTCACTATCCCTTGGACCCCACCCAGGAAGCCGCGTTCGTCCGACCCGAGCTAAACCCGACGTCAAGCGTTTTAAGGCCTTCTTCCAGGTCAGCGGTTGTCCACCTGAACACCGCCGCCAGCCTGGGCCAACCGACACACGCAGCGCGCGGAAGGGTAGGCGCTCAGGCTTCATTCTCAAGACATGCCCTAGCCAGCGGAGACGGGAACGGTCGATTAGGTCTCGTAGCATCAGGCTGTCCACACCTAGAACACGGTGCCTCACTTCAACGTTGCTAGTGCGGTGTTGCCACCACACTCGTGCAAGCCTCCGTAAACATCGATGTTCAAACACCTCCAAGCGCCGGAGCTCCTCTGCGCGTACTGCCCAGCTCTCGCACCCGTAAAGCAAGACCGACCTGACTGAGGCCAGGTAAACTCTCCCCTTGAGTCTCAAACTCACGTCAGACCGCTTCCAGAGATGACCTAGACTAGTGAACGCGAAGCGAGCTCTCGCAATGCGAGAGCCGATCTCACTTTCCAGCCCTCCTCCCGCCGTGATGCAGCTACCAAGATAGGTGAACTGTTCCACACAGTCCAGACTGAGGTCATCGACCGTCAGAGTGGGCTGCAACCCCTCCCAATCTTGAAGAAGAACCTTACACTTAGTTGGAGCTAAGTGCAATCCGTACCTAGACGCCTCCAATGCTAGCTGGTTCAGGGCATTCTGTAGGAACACCGGATCATCACCAAGCAAAGCAATGTCATCGGCATAATCAAGGTCAGTGACACGGTTACCTGGAAGTAGCTCGATCCCACCCTCAGTGAAGCTACGGAGAGCATTCTGGAGGACATCCTCGATCGCAAAGTTGAACAAGAATGGGGACAGCGGACAGCCCTGGCGCACGCCACTGGTTGTGGGGAACGCCGGCGATAGGCTGCCGTAGACCCTGACCCTCCCTGAAGAATGAGAATAGAGCTCCTTCAAGATGGCGACATACTTAGGAGGGATGCCACTCCTAAGCAAGCAGTTCCAAAGAGTAGTTCTGTCCACCGAGTCGAACGCGGCCCGGATGTCCAGAAAAGCTACGATGGTTGGTCGCCGGTACAGGTGTCTGTGCTCTAATAACTGTCGCAGGACAAAAAGCTGATCCACGCATCCTCGCCCCGGGCGGAATCCAGCCTGTTCCTCACGGCAACGTAACTCCCGAATGGGCGATAGCCGACGAAGGAGGATGGAAACCAGGAGTTTAGACGCGACAGGAGTCAGGGATATCCCACGATGATTGGAACACAGATTCCGTGCGCCCTTCTTAAAGATTGGGATAACCGTCGATTCACCCCATGACGCCGGGACCCGCTCCTCAGCCCATACTTTGGTAAACAAATCACGTAACTCCGCTGCCACAAGATCACCTCCCTCCTTAAACAAAATCGGGTGGAGGTCGTCAGGACCAGGTGACTTGTGGCGCTTCAGTGCTCGAATTACCTCTCTCACCTCCTGGAGATCAGGAGCGGCTAAGGAAACGGGCCAAGGCGTGCAAATCGGTGTCTCAGGCGGCGAGGTCGGAGGAGGTGGCTGGCTGAACTGAGCACTAAAGTGCTCAGCCCATCGTTCTAAGCGTCTACTAAGATTGGTGATCGGCGAGCCGTCGGTTTCGCAAATAGTCTCGCTCACTGTATTCAGTTTCGAACCAGTAGCTCTAATTAACTGAAACAATTTGCGAGTATTGCCCGATGCGGCTGCAACCTCCATCTCACAAGCACGTTGCGTCCACCAGAACTCGCGGTCATTCCTTAAGCTGGCCTTTAAGCGGGTATTGAATTCTCTCCGAGCACGGTTGTGTTCAGTGCCGGTGGGTAAAGTTCGACGGTGATCGATTAAAGCAAGTGACTGGGCCGAGATCCAAGAGCGTGGCAAAGCGCGGGTGGGTTGACAGCTTTCAGAAGTAGCGCAGGACAGTGCTGTCCGAACGAAGTTCCAGTGCTGCTCAACATCAGACGGGGGTGCTTCTGCGAGCTCCCTGGTCAATGCATGATGGAACTTGGTTCTGACAGCGGGGAGCATCAAAGAGGCGGTGTCTACATGAGTTCGTCTTGCGCGTGCCTTACCCCCAAATTGGAAGTTGACTGTCGCACAGACTAGCGCATGGTCTGAGTCCACACTGGTGGTCCAGTATGAACGACAATCCTTGATGCTACCACGCCACCTGTAGCTAATAGCAATGTGGTCAATTTGAGACCAGACGTGCTGTGATGGTGAGCGCCATGTGGCCATTCGACGCTGGGAACGCCGAAATGCCGTACTGGAGAGATAGAGGCGGTGATCGCCACAGAATGTGAGCAATCGTTCTCCGTTATCTGAACGCCCGCCATCCAGCCCATACTGACCTCCTAGGTGGCGCTCGTATTCAGACAGGCGACCAACGCGAGCGTTGAGATCTCCTGCCATGATTACGACATCTGTCCTGCGTGCCTTGCGAAACAAACTATGCAACTTCTCATAGAAGTTGTCCTTACTGAGATCCACACTACAGTCCGTTGGAGCGTAGGCAGAAATCACAAACAAATCCCTCCGCGTTTCGCACCGCCTGTTCACCCGACAGTGGCCACGAAATCGTGCACCGCACAGTCTGCTGTCAACGGGAATCCACTCTAAGAGTGATTGCTCAGCACGGGAACTGAGCGCGATACCGACGCCAGCCAATCCGGCAGAGGAAGCATCCGGGTCACTAGAGAGGCGCAGGTGGAATCTGCTGTCTGGTTCAGCTGGTGAGACCAACTGACAGACTTCGCTTGTGTCACGGAAACGGGTTTCCGACAAGCAGCAGATATCAATGCCTAACGTCTCGAGCGTTCGTGCAAGGCCGGCCTGTTGTCCCGGTTGTAGCAAGGTCCGAACGTTAAACGAAGCTAACCTAAATGAAACCCGCGGGCGTAGAAGAGTTGCAGCAATCGACGGCTGTCTAGACGGCATGAGTCGTACATCAGGTAGAGAGAGCGAATCGGGGATGGTAACATGTGGAGAAGAGGCAGTAGAAGCAATAAAAGAGATAGAGTTCGGAATTTCTAGTACTGTTATTGTCATTGTTTGGGTGTGGGCGTGATACTACCCGGTTGCCCAGGCCGAAGTAGAGGAGTTGATCTTGAGGACTCCCACCTCAAGCCTTTGGCCCGAAAGCCTAACCCGCAAGGCAGCGGAGCGAGATTAAGGATCGCACCTATCGGGGCCGGATACTGTAGGTACAGTTCACAAGCCATTCGCGAGGTAGAGACCAAGCAGGGACTCCCGACATCATCCCAACCAGTCGAGCCGGTGATCCTTGCGGATTCATACGCCTCTTCTGGTATACAATGTCCACGAGGGACAAGGAGACTGTGTTTGTCTGGCTTCTCACCATTGACCAACCTGGTATGAGTAACTCTGAAGATGCCACGAAGACATCACCCAGTATAGCTCAATGGATCATCGAGGCACGCAAGCCGCTGCACCACGTCAAGGTCCAGTCTCGACGCAACGGCGCTGCGAGTAACATTTACACAATTCGGTTGGTTTAGACATATTATTGGACAAAATTTGCAATTCTTATATAGACGTTTATAGATAGCATTTAGCGTGCAACGATAAGTCAGTTTGGTATTTACAGTCCCGATGCTGTGGATGCCGAACCCTGGTGGATTAATAAAACTAGGTTCCGTATTTTTACTTGTGAATTTGTTTCAGACTCGAGGTATTTTGCTAAGGGACTCGGTAGTTTTACTTCAGCATCTGCTTTATGATCGCAAGATGTAATGTTTTTAGTTAATGTGTTTCTACTGAGTGTCAGTTAGAATCTGACAGAATGCGCAAGGTATTATTTGCATGTCGATGTACAGGGAAAGGTGTTTTACATTTAACACTATGTGAGTGCAAATAACAAACCACTTTCAGATGTCACGTTTTCACTTTGAGTGAAAAAGCGTACGTCCTGTCGCAAAAACATTAGTTCGTCTTAGATTTCTTCGCTCTCATCCTGGCTTTAGAAGGCGCTTGAGTTTTTAAATTCCTATAGAGTTTCGAGGCTTTTGCGATATTATCGACTTTTGGGTCAGGAAATATAAGCTGAAAACCGTCAACCGTCGACGCCTGAACTTAATTTTATGAAGGTTCAAAACGATTCCCCGAATATTAAATGCGAACATCAGACATGCGATGGAATATGCAGTTAAAGCATGGCTTAAAAAGATGGTGCAAAGGATATAACATCTAGTTAGAAATCTTGTAGCCCTACTGATTCGGAAACCATACAACGAGTGAATCAAAGCTCTGAAAGTATGCAATTTTCCGCGTCTTCGTCACCGGGCGGATTTGATTTTGGTTAAAAATATTACAACTGCTGGGAATCACATTCTACCATGCTTATTTAATCTACGGGGCTCGCATAAAGCTATATTTCACACATTTTTGACGTGCAAGTTTGTTTTACTTTCAGCAATCTACACCAAACGCTTCTAAACAGCATTTGTTCAATGAGATGACTTGATGCCTTTTTGACACAACCCATTCATCGCAGAAAATTATACATCACGAACCCAAGGATCCACTTGTGTTATCCCACCTGATTCTTGAACGGAAGGGAAGGGTGCCTCAAACACTAAGGAAAAAACGGTATCGCGGAGTATGGTTCTACTTGGGGTACCAGAAAATACCACTGAAGCATTGGGACAGGAAACAGCAGATCATGACTTCAAGCAGTGGCGTTACATTGCGTCTTTGCTTAATATTTCTAACGTTGTGATCACTGACACTTTCCGGGTGCCTTTTTCAATAAACTATAAAGGAGACGGACCGAAACCTCTCAGGATTACCTTTTTAACTAGCGACATGGCTGAATTTGTCAAGTCCGAATGGAAAATGCAAAACGTGCTTTACCGAAAGACATTAGACTTTGTGCACCGAGACCAAGTACCATGAGTGAGATACATTCGCGGCTGGGGGCGGTCGACTGCAGCGTTCCCACCGAAACGGAAGCAATCAATACATCAAAAAACGTAGTGGTTCTATGGAATGCGCTACCGCAAGATGTTGTGAATGCAACGACAATTGATGTTTTCAAATCGAAATTGGATGCATACGTCAAACAAAACCCTGAATTTGGCACGGTGTATTGAAGCAACACGAACCCAGAAAAATATTAACAATGTGTTTTTAATTAAAAAAAAACTTTTTTCGCAATAGTTGTCATCCGATGGTACGTGTAAAGCATTAGCTTTTCATCACCATAAATCTTGATTCTTGATTCTTGAACTCCTAAGGCATCTACTACTTTCTCCTTGTTATATTATTTGTAGTTCCCATATTGTTCTATGCTTTATTGTGAAGCTATATGCGTTTTAGACCACTAAAATTGAATTGATCCCGTGGTTGCGTCTTCTAATAGATGTCTCACTAACGCCAGATGAAAAGACGACCAATAAAATATCTCGATTATATTCACAGTGTTTGACTGTGTGAATTCAGTACGCTCTCGAACAGATCTTGTTTGTGACGGGAAGTCATGAAATTTCCGCTTATATGAGTGCTCGTACTTCATGCTTGGTGTACATTATCAGTAAAAGGTTGATCACACAATGTGCTGTGGTGCATCACATACGGCAAGTCACTTTTCTCGCTTCAGGCACACCTACTTCAAATATATTTTGCAAGCGACGTTCAGTGAGCTTAAAACGGTCACGACGGGGCGTAAGATAGTGGACTGCTCTCATGAACGTGTCACGTCGGTCTTTGAAAATGAATCAATATGTTTGGAGCAAATAGCTCGGAAACACGATGAAAGTAATCGTGCTTTCGGGATAAATGAGTGTCAGATTTAAACGGAAATGTTTAAGCATTCGCCAAGTGGATCCAAATGATTTTAGATTTATTCTAGATTAAAATATACCGATAACCACTGACATGGGCAAAAGTATGGGTAAGCGAGTTGAGCATAACTACAAGCAATGGGGTTTTCTTGCTGATAATATTTTCGTCGAAAAGGCCGTTGCTGTTGATACTTTCAGACTGCCTTCTTCAGAGATAAACAAAGTTAATTGACCACGTCCACTAAAACTAAACTTCCGGAAGGGACTATGATTGATACCGTACGTTCCAACTGGAAATGCTGGAATCGCAAAATCACCAAAGGTGTAATCCTTTCCAATTAAAGAAATACTGGTTGCAGGATTGTCACGTCCGGGGCGGTTTTGAAGATGAGCTCTCAATTTTAAAAAAAATGCTCCAATGGCACGCGTCTTATATAACCTCTGACAACTAAGTCCAGCCCCTGGCCTGCACGCGTTGTACTGTGTGAGCAGGCGGAACTGCCTCTACTCACAGGAGAAAGGGCGAAGGCGGCTGGCTGGTGCCTCAAAACCAGCCTGCTTCGAGCATGTGGAGCTCGTATGTCTATGAAGGCGTCCACCTATGGGAAGAAAAACCTTATCTTATTCAATCATGGAAAAGGCTTCGTGAGTCAACGTTGAGTAAAATTCCGAAGCCAGAGTACCGTTAAGCACCTGCGACGGCATCGTTTTCCAAAAGTATCAGCCTAGCTGTTCCTCTAATTCCGTTGGTGCCGTGGACAGGGAGCACTTGCTGCATGAGCATCATCTAGTTCTCCACATTTAACTGCCCTGGCCTACATCACAACGCACCAATGAGAGGACACTCAATTCCGTTTCTACGGATACACGGACCACGGGAAGCAGCAGATACCGGTTAAAAGCTATGGCTCGACTGGCGTAGAGCTTAGCACATGGGGCTGCTTCCGACGGTGGGAGAGATTTTCGCCTCTCATTGGACGGCTACCGCCCACCTCAAGCTGGGCTGCCCCCGATCAATAAGGTGCCGTCTCGCCAAAGTCTGTTATCCTCATTTGTTGCATGGAGATAACGAATAAACCGACAAGCAGACTGTGTTTCCGCACCAGCTAAAAGGATTACTAAACAACGAAGGTTATTTCTCCTACTGGATAGCTGGAACGTCCGGTCCATGTTTCCAGAATTTCATGACGACGTCTCGAATATCTGAGGCATAATAAAATCACATATGATTAACAATGAGCTAAAAAGGCTGAATGTCGACGTGGCTGCCCTGCAATTTACGCAATTACCAGACACTGGTATGCTAACAGAATGAGATTACACATTTTTGGAAAGAAAGGGGTTCTAATGAACCTCGACTGCATGGAGTTAGTTTTGCCGTGTGAAACGACATACTGAAAGCAGCAGAACCAAGCAGCAGTGGGAACGAACAGATTTGTACTCTAAATCTGAAGTGCATTAGTGATACCCTTACGTTGGCACCGACGCTCTCTGCGACGCCTGCTGAAACAGACGCTTTTTATCATAACCTCGCAACAGTCCTCAAAAACGTGCCACAAAAAACTGTGTAGTAGTATTTGTTTATTTCAATGCCAGTTTTTGTGCAGATTACGAGTCTTGGCAAAAGTGTCTCGGAAATTTCGTTATAGGTAAAACCAATGAAAATGGAAAACGCCGTTTAGAAATGTGCACACAGTTCAGTCTCTGTGTCAGTAACCCTTTTCTTAAAACAAAAAACAGCATTAAGTCTCTTAAAAACATCCTCGCGCTAAGTATTGGCATCAGCTTGATCTTATTCTTGTTAGGCGCAGTAATACAGGAAGCGTATACCTCACCCAATCATATCACATCGCAGATTACAACACTGATAATTCACTGGTCCGTGCAAAACTGAAGCTTCTCCACGAGAGATTTCAACGCACCACATCGTCTGCTTATCCTAGGATAGACGTCACTCGCATGTGCGAAACTAATCTAGCTGCGCGATTTACAAATGGCTTTACTGCCGAATTTCACAAGACAACCGCCCTGGAATCGTCTTCAAGAAACTGGAAATCTATAAAAAGTTACATATACCGAGTCGCACTTTCCGCTTCCGGTTCTAAGACGAAAGACAGCAACTAATGCCATATTTACTGCATCGATGCAACTCATGGCAGCAGTTAAATTGTGTACCGGTAGACATATTGCGAATCACCCACATTACGAGAATCACGCTTTAAGAGAACGCACGAGGCAGGTGAGGCTAAATTTATATTCACGATAAAACCCTTAGTTACAGATTCGGTTCATTGTTTGATTGTCTCTGTGTTATTTTCAGTGGATTGCTGGTCTATTATCATTTTCCTCGTTTGAAAACGCTCAATATTCATCTATCTAATAACAGATCTTTTTGCTCTTACCTGCATATATTTACTGCTCTCCCTATCAAACCAGCAATGCCCTAGTCTTTTCAGAATTGATTTTCAATTTAATCGAGTTCCATCCAAAAAATGTACCTACTTAACACACTATGTATTAGTCTTCCTAATCCAACCTCGGAAAACCATCTCATAACTTGATCCTCTCGCTTCCTTCAGCTTTATCAGATTTACGGCCGTTTGCCCTCTGCGGACCTACACCGACTTCTCACCAATCATTCTATCAATTATTTCATTTTGGAAACATCTATTTGCTTTTCGGAAAGCACGGGATTCCGGGAGAGAGATATTTTTATTTGGACAATTTTCATATACAGACACTTATATAGCTATACATTGGAACCCACCTACTACGAACTCGTTTTCAACGAATTCTTGGGTTGAACGAACACACCATGATTTTCCAAATAACTTCCTTCTTTGTAAGACTATTTAAAACATTCGTATAACGAATCTGTTCGTTACGAATCTCGCCTTTTACGAGCACTGTACACGTTCCCGGCAGCTATGTTTGTTTAATAAAGTTCATACAAACAACGAACTCGCTTGGTCTTGCCTTTAACACACAACGCTTTAAAATAAATTTACTATTATTAACATGAACTTAGATTTAATGTTGTGATCTGTGTGCTGTGGCATCATCTATTCGTCAAATGCTTGCACGCATGCAGAAACACACAAAAGTAAGATATTCTTCATTTCTTTATTGTTTACACGTGTACAGTAAAACGGCGGCAAAATCACGTCTGGCAATGCGTTTACTTGCAACGAATTCCACTTTTAACGAACATTTTACTTTCACCCCAGAGATTCGTTGTACCCGGGTTCCACTGTATATTGTAATAATATTTTTCGTAAAATGCCTATCTCCACGCTCAGTCATACTCGCTTATTTTATTAATCAAACATTAGCCACAATCAGCGCAACTGCTAATTTTTGAGTAAAAACGTTCTCAGCACAGTGATAAGTTTGCCTCTTTACAACTATGTACAACAATAGATTTCGACTTAACCATATTCTATTATCCCATCTCATCAAACCAATCAATGATCAAACCAAATGTATGTCGTACTCATGTCAGCAAATGTGTCCAAACGACTCCGATTGAATGCTCCTTCGTGAAGAGCATACAATATGCTGGCCAGGAGGAAACGATTTCAGATAAGCATGTCCAGTGCAGTGAAACCTAAGGGTGATTTAATATAATTACCAATGTCGCACGTCTGATTCACACAAATTTAGAACCAATGGTCAATTTAAATTTCCATGTCAAGTTCTAATTACAAATTTACATTTGGCTGCGAAGAGACAAATGTCGCATAACAAGGGATATTTTTAAATAGAATTTGATACGCTGCACTAGAGTTTTTTTTATTTTTTCATATCTACACATATGTATAATGCATTTTCAGGGATCAATTCTTGTTGTCTACTTACGCGTAGCAAATATTTAAACTTTTAAATAGTTCGCTCAACTTTGAATCGTAAATATACTACTTACAATGTAATCGGTAGTTTCATACCTGAATATAGTTTGTCAAACACAATTAAAGGATATCTCAAGGGATTCTAATTATTTATATGTATACTTTTCATGAGCTTCTAATTTATAGCATCTGAGTTAACACGATACCATTGAACATTTATGTTTGGATGAATCATTCGATTGGCGCTATCGACTATATATTCTAGATGAGCAAATTTTGAGTTACAGACGGTTGAACTTGTAGTAGAAGCAATAATCATATTCTCTGTTCTGTCAAAAGTGTGAAACGTTGGTCTTCCTGATGAAAATCGCCTGATAACAACAGCCGTGTTAAATTTCTTAAAACGTACTCAACTCCAACCTCTCGCAATCCCTTGCAAACTGAGTGACGACAGTTGTCGGGAAAATACCTGCGAAAGCTTAACCGCAGCATTTCATTCGCTGAACTGACGTCACATGTACCTCTTCGTTTCATCATAATAAGATAAGCACACCGACTAAAGAATCTATGTTACCATGTACGTGAAGCATCAACATGAGTGACACATCTCAGTTAAGTGTCCCTAATTCAGTGTGAATTCAAGTTGGTGGTAAATTTATTGCTCGGATAGAGAGTAACGACCGTAGCTTGCTCAAAGATAAAAACACTTTTTCCTCAGTTTTATCCATAAGTAACGCCCCAAATATAGCTAAGAAGGTTTTAGGTTTGGTATAAACTGTAAATCGTCAGTGTCAGCAACACAACGCTATTTTCTGCAAATTTGGTACTTATTCGTCTCTTGGCAAAATTGAAATTTCGTTTCTCGCAAAAAGGTTTTTATTGATGTAATCGATGAATTTATTTCTACATACTAAATAATGATTTTTGGTTGATAAGTATAAATCTTTCGCGATATACACGGAAACGAGAACGGACGCAAGACAGATGAAAGTTCAGGGAATCGAAAAGCCAGAATGTGAACATCCGATTGATCATTGCAAAGTTAATGTTTCTTAGATTAAGAAATCCTACTAGCATTGACTTTTACCGTTGAGCGTTGATTCTGATGTGCGTAATTTTTAAATAAGATTACCTCGGCAGTTCACAGCCAGGTCACTTATATGCTGAGATTAGATACTGCATCATATAAATAATCATATGCATGAAACGTGGATTAAGTAACGTTACGCGCATTGAATCACGGTTACCCTGCTACAGCCACTCTTGTCTGATAATCAACACGACGAACATAAGAAAACTGAATGAGTATTATATAAGCAATCCTCTGAGCGGATGCAAGTTGACATATCAAATAAATAAAGGAAGTTTTCGAGTTTCGAACTGAAAAACCTCAACTAGCTTTATATATTACTATCCGTTTCGGTCCGCTGCTATCAACGACGATAGTAATAGTTGGTTCAGGAAGACCTGAAACATTAGAAAAGTGGTAAACAAATTCATATTGTCCCTCCTCGGCGTGACTTGCCTGTCTAACTGATCTAAGTCAACCGAACAAATAATTGTGATTGACGAAAGCTTTGCTTGGGTGGATTATATTATAACTATGTTTCATCATAAAGCTTATTTGTTTCTGTGAAAAATTACCAATAAATAGCATTTGCCATTTTTATTTTGAAAACATTCTTAACAAAATACTACCAATTTGCAATTTGTTCGTACAACAAACCACAATGTTCAAACACAGAATCAGGTAGTGATTCGTGGTCAAGCACTCAAGGCGCTTGTGGATGACCAAAGTGATTTGTTGCTCACATCCCCCGAAATTACACTTCACTACCAGTTTCTGGCTGTTTGCCATCGTCAGGTGGAGACAGTAAGATTAAGTTCAGTAAACCTTGAAACAGTGGATAAATGGTAAACAAGGTTATACTTAAATGCCACTGTTTCATAGGGTTCGTACAACGAACCACGATGTTCAAACACAGAATCACAAAGTGATTCTTGGTCGAGCACTCTAGGCGCTTATGGATGACCAAAGTAATGTGGTGTGTAAATGTGGGGGATGTGAGCAACACATTACTTTGAAGTCGCTTCGTTGTCCTCCAGATAAGCTGAACTGGCTAGCTTTGACAATTATTAGCGTTATTTGAACCAATAGTCTGAGAACAACCTTAATTACGAATGACTCATCGCTTGAAATATGTCTGCGGAAGTTCGCTAAATTTTGCTCCAATAATTTTGATAATTTTAGGCAAACATAGCCGAAGATAAATATACGAATTTGAAGAAATAAAACTTGGCTGTAAAATTGTTGGCGAGATATTTACAAATGTAAAAATAGAACTGAGAAATGATTTGTATTGAAGAAAATGTCGGAGATTTCAAATTGTTGTCCCAGTCTGAACACAAAATAAGTTTTGTTTCACATCATGGCTAAGTAATATTGATCCTCATTTTGAACCCGCTTCCAGTTTGTCGATGATTTCATTCAAATTTCCATTGTGCAACTTGATCAATGTTTTTAATTCTTTTTCATCTTGTGTGAAACCCATCTTTCGGAGTGTAATCATGGCAACTTTAACATGTTTGGATTTCATCTTCTTCCCATCTTGTTCAATTTCTTTTGTTTTTCCCGATACATCATCCGGCCCTTCTTTATTCTTGGCTTCCGGGGATTCCTTTGTTTCGTTGATAGCCACCTCATTTTCAACCGTCGGTTTTTCTTTTACTTCAGGTGGGACAATCGGTGGGCTTGAATTTTGGGCAATTTTTGGACACTCTGCACAATGTGTGCAGTGAACATGTACGGTGAATGGAATTTGGGCAGGTTCATGCTTGTGATCTTCCTCTAGTGGTTTATTCGGCTTTGAACATTGTTCACTCTCTGGTTTCACTGGCTTATCATTAATTGTGACACGCTTCTTCTCAGGTTTGATCTCGTCATCGGAATCGCTGTCGCTGGAAGATTCCTGCTCAATTTTAGATTCTTCCACTGTTGGTTGAGCCTCATTCTCCTCAGGTATCTCACCAAAAATCGTTCGATGTTCCCGCTTGTCTGGTGAAACAAAAAGGCGCACCGCTTTTTCTGAAGCGTGTGTATCCGAGAAGAAATCTACTGCTTCTTGTAGGTCGTGATGATCGCGTATGGTGCAGTAGTCTGTGCCATCTGTGAATAGACGAAAAATGAAATTCGTGTTTACAAAATTATCGACCTTATTTGGTCAGTACCCTTCAAATTTGAATAATACAAATACCGTTTATCCAAATGCTGTTTATTCGGAGCATTTGGAAAAGTCTTGCTTAATGCCACAGCACATCAAATTTAAACTCAATAATCCATTTGCTTATTTTGACTATATTTTATAACCTCAGATTTACGGTGAAAATATTTATTAGAACTCGCAAATAGAAAAAGCTGTTCAGCTTACCATGCCAGGAAATATAGAAATTTCCAGCTCTTCTGCCAAATAGTCGCTTCAGTCGTTCAATTAAACATTTGAATGCACTTTCGTCCACTTTTCCTTTGAGAACCCAACGTGTTACTTCGGTTTTCGTGTCCGTACGGTCGGAAGCGGTCACAAGTTTGAAGACAGGCATTCTCTGTTTGCGAAATCTTTAACTGATTCTTCCATTTAAATTCGATGGTTTTTATAGTTTTGCCAGCATGTACTTTACGTCATTATCATCGAGAATAATGTCAACGTCCTTGAAAGTCGAGATTTCATTCGCTCTACTATATTACTCAACATGACGTGACGGATTATGAATTTTGTCACATCAATCGTAGTTCACTGTCAGCGTTTTTATCACATGATTCACTGTTCTGAGTAACGCAGTTTCATAAGATCAGTTCTTACAATACCATTAATACACAGTCAACAAATTGATGAAACGTTCTGCTGTAATTTAGCATGGCATTACACTATCGTTTCAGGAAAATTTATTTGGTAATTTAATTAGTGTTATAAGTTTTCATTATTATTCTACCAATGAACTCACGGAAATCAAGGAATCATATTTTAGACTAACAAACACTTTGCATTCGATGCATTTCCATCAATTACGCACATGTCATTTGTAGCTGAGTTTAAGCGTTGCTAAAGAATAGTATGATTGTGATAAACATGGCTTCAAACAATTTAAGTTTTATCACAATCTGCTGAAAAATGGCCATAGAATATTAATTTTAGGATAACTTACTAAGAGAGCAAATATCATGTTCACCGCCTTTGAAAAAAAACACGAAATATTGTCAAAATGTAAATAACGAACAATAACAAAAGAAAAACTTGTGCAAACGCTGGAATACTTACTTCCCTCCTTTATTGTTATTAGCAGAATGTTTTATATTAAGGTTGCTAAATAATTAATAATGAAACATTGTTTACACCTAGCAGTTTTGGTCTATTCTTTTTTTCTATTTCCACATTCAGAAACTCGAACCAGACTTCTTTATCTCAAAGCAAGGTCTTCAGAGCTTTATTACTGAATCGATGTTGTGCTTCAGTCATTTCATTATTCCTCTCAAAGTGGTTTCGCAACTCATAAATGTTGATTGACTCCATTATTTCAAATGACACTGGCATTAAATCTATGGGACGGCAATTTAATAGATATTTTTTCATTTCACCAAACTCGCAGAATGGACTAATCACTTTTCCAGATCTTTGGCGCGAAGCTCTGAGCATTATCATGAACAGTTCGGATGTCAGTATTGATAGTTCTTAGATGTTATGTCAGAAGTTGGAGCTAAGTTGACTTTTCAAGGATGTTTTTGTTGTTGCTGTTTTAATTATGTTTAGATGGATTTCCAGTTGAAACAATCTGCATAAAACCTGAGAATTGCTCATCCACTACACTAAAATTATTACACAGGAAAAAAGAACGGACTTAATGCAGGGGAAATAGAATATTAACCTAGGCCACAATATTTGAAATAAAACGTCTTGATAAGCTGTATATAAATTAAATGCTAGGTGAAAAAGACACTAGGAATTTATGGAAGATATCAAGAAAACGTTGCAGCCAGTACACTATTTGCAAGTTGTCAAGCAATTGGCAAGATCCACTTAGTCGTGATTTCGGTGGTGAAATTCATGTTACTAATAATCAGTCAAATTTCACGCTTTCACAATTAGATAACGCAGATTTCATGATATCTGTATATGATGCCCACAGAAGGTTCTGTAGATCAAACCTGAAAACAAGGCCTTAACACAGACAGGGTAACTCAAATATGCGAATGATTCCTTTCCAAACTAATAGCTTCCATTTCCAACCGTTGTCACTCTTCTGCCAACATTGCAAATGGTTGTAAAACTGTTAGAATTAGAACTGTCCACAAGGAAACTACAAGAAAGTTCGATCTGACTTGAAAATCATAAAGACCCTAGTTCTTGATCGCCTGTAAAAGGTACCATCTTTGGAGGATGAGTATCAATTTGATTAGATGTGATTTCTACATGGTTAGTAGAGAGTTGCCAATCTTTAATCCCAAAATATGAAATGGAGTAATCTGGGCAGTGAACGTCGTGATGCAACTTGCGGTAATCTCACTGTAACTAGAATCAAGTCTGCGGAAATGACTAGCGGGAATTGGACACCTCATTTTAATACTTTATTTACTAAAGTACATAGGCTTGTTATAGCTAGCATATTTGTGCTCACGGCGTTTAGTTTAAGCTATATATACTTCAAATTCTCGTACATTTTACCTGATAATATGTACTGTAAACCTTTTATTTACCCTGTGGTGGGTTGACTACTACTTAATCATGTTTCCTGTCCTGACTATCACCCTTGGTCTGACGAAGCTGCTGTGTCAGGAGTGAAACGTTACCCAAAAACTACTCTAACCGATTGCACTCAAATTTCCTTGCATTATGAATACACGATTGGTCCCAAACATATTCCAATCGATTGCATATATATCCCCTTTTTGTCTTTTGTTTTATGTAGTCTGCACTAATCACAATAGAGGGAAAAATTTCAGAATTATCGAATCCATATCAATCGTAATGCGGAGCTCAACTTTCCTGTTGAAGCGATTAGTCTACCCGAAAGCTGCATCCAAGCAATCCCTCTAATTCTGCACCCGGGTTTAGGACGCGTCTTATTTGTCATGTGTTGGAGCGCATCAATCATCTAACGAGAGAAATAGAGAATAGTGAATAACGATAATGAAATTGTGAAAATTGTGTTGGATGCATCTTGGTAAAAATAATAATTCAAACACAGTCTAAGCTGAGAGTCTGGAGAGCCAGTTAGCAAAACGTATTAAACAATGTGTATTGTAAACAAGTTGCGTTTGTATGCTACTGTTAAATATGGTTTGTACGACCCATGATCATGAACAAACAGCACGATACCGGTCGTGGTATGTGTGTGTGAAAGAAAAGCATGCGCCATTCTCCAATAGGGGCTTACAAGGGCAATTGTATACCATTCCTCCACTGCTTCAAGGCACGCAGATCCTGATCATACTGTCATTACCTAGTGAGCGCAAACGGCGTGAAACCGGTGTTGGGTGTGTGATGGAAGTCCCAATGAACATTTTTGTTAAAGATAATGGGTTTAAACACTAAATGTGAATTTGTTTTGAACCGTGCCCGCATCCTGTTTGGATTAACTTGGGTGATATTTGATTTTTTTCTTCTCTGGATAGCATTTAAACGGAATTAACAATGTCAATACATAAACAATTCTATATTGAACATCCTATTGTAGTAGCCCGATGCAGCAAGATCTCCTGTGATCACGCTGGAAAAACCACGTCAATAATTCCGCCTTAACTAAAAAATGTAAATTTTGGCATCATTGCGATTTGCTTTTCTTTATTAGATTCAATGCTTTCTATGTTGCATTGGTTCTAGTAGCGATTTTTAATGTTAAGTTTGTAAATCCATCATCATGTTACGCGTGATAAACTCTCAGATTGTAGAGTCTACGATGTTTTGATAATTAACATTATGTTCATTTTGTTTGCATTCACATTCTTAATCGAAATGGCCTGTTTCAATAAATGTTAACCATGAGTGTCCATCTCTATCTGAGATTGTTTGAATCGGGCCAAATCTTTTCACGTGCAGCGGTCCGACTCAAAGAGATATGTAATATCCGCTTGTCGGAGATGCAGCTAGCTATCTAATTTTCATATAATAGTCACTTGTAAAGGTATTTGATTCATAAATATTTCGAAATATAAACTACTTTTCTACCGGTAAAGATATGGCTGATTTCTACCTCACCATGCCTAACTAGTAGGAATAATCTGCTTTTGTGAAAAGAATTATCATAATACTGTTATTCCAGTATTGGATAGAGTGATAACCATAGTTTTCTAAATCACTTCTCGCGATGGTTCACACAACGAACAGAGATTTTCAAACACGTAAACACTGAGTTCTTGCTGGTCAAGCGCTTAAGATGTAGTCTGGTGCTTAGAAAATAATAATTTTAACAAGCGGCTGTATGCCAAATTAATTTGCATAATTTTTTGAATGAAACGTTGTCTATAAACGACTGGTATATAAATTTCGAAAAGCAGGTCGGAAGCACACATTTTTCTAGTTAATTGAACAACATATGTAGTTTTATGTGCACGCACAGCGATATTGTTTACATTTTTCCAAAGTTAACACTTAAGAAGACGTTGATATGATTACTTGTCAAATAAACGCGGGTTATTAATATTTTAAATGTCTGCGTAACCTCGGGGTCTCTCTGGTCTGAGGTTTACAGCAAATTTCATCGCTTAAAACAGTTTCCAATAGTGTGACTTCTGCGTATTTTGATTGATGAAGCGAAATCGAGGCGCACTAAGTGTGCGCAACCATGGAATCCAGAGATGAATCAGAGAAATGTCGTAGGTGTAATAAATTTTCGTCGATGAGGATTGCTTTCGAAAGTTGTATGACGTGCAAGGCGGATCTAATAACACATGAACCTGGCACGTGATTTACATCGTAAACAGCAGAATTTTGTTTAGCGTGTACAGTTGATTGAAACAAAGAAATGCATTCTTTTCACATGAACAATCACCAAGCAGTGCGCTTGCTTTAAACCTTGTAATTGTTTGGTGATTCAGCTCACGTTAATGCACCACAATCATCACATAAATGCATTTATTCGTGACAGAAACTGTTAGATCAAGTTGCGACACAATCAGCAAACATTTGATACAAAACGTTTAATGGGATAAGAGAAAGCGCAATTATTAGAAATTTTTAATTGATGATGCGCTATTGAAGTTGGTTAAAAATTGGAAATGACAAAGTTGGCAACAGTAACATTCGGATCCCTGCAAAAAGAGACGTTGGATGAGCAATATTTAAAATTTAGGAATCAAGATTTTTTGAAGTTAGATGAATTTGATTATAAAGTTTCCATAAGATTTGGAACCTTCTTCCTCTAATCACCAGGAATAATTCCACCAAATTTCACAACAAGTCAATTTGAGAAAATGTTTCCGAACATCATGAGTCTCTTTCGACACTTGGAGTGGTAAACATAGTTACGAGGCACGAATCGTAAATGAAGCAAGCACGTACAGAATAAAAGAATCAGCTGAAGACAAGCCAGGAATGCGGAGTTTGTATGATACCTGAGTGGCTAGGTATATCCCGCGAGTTACGATATTCACGTTAATGTTCTGTAAGTAATTATCACATAATTCCAAATGCGGGATATATGTTTTCACAAATTAAATTCTTTCAGCATATACAAATATATGGAAAACTCTGTATAGTTAGATTGCACGATAAATTATTTTTTAAAGCAATATAATGTTCGATGTGAGCCATGGGTTTCAAGATTTAATGTGTGTTCCATGGGTGACAATAATTTTCTTGAGATCACCTTTGGCAATGCCCCTGAATTAGAGTTCTGGAAATTCGTCTAAGCGTACACGAAAGCTTGAAAACTCGCCTATAATTGACTTTTTAATGCAAGATGCTTTAAGCTGCTGCATAAATGGGCTTTAAGATGAATTTCCCAGCACAGAATTGTAAGTCAAATTGATAATTTAATAAAAAAGATAACCAATTCGTAGAAATTTGGTTTCACTTAGTTGAACGACTGCTTATTTCTCGTTCACCATTGATGAAATACATACAAATCACTTGCAGGCTTTAAACAGTACGCAGTAGATAGCACCTGTGTGAAAATCATAATATAGTCCACTAAGAATAATACCTTGCGTGACAGCATTTGCGGTAAGACATTGACCTAACCCAGAAAATAACTGACGCTGACATGAAAGCTTGCAGTGCACAACAAATGACATCAATCACTCTAGTATTGTGGTGACACACATATTGATCTTGCAACTTGAGAGGTAACATTTAGGCCATACGATTTGTTAGCACATGCTCATTTGTTTTGGTTCTCGTATTAGTTGACAGTAAGCCTTTTGATCGAGCGCGGATTATAGCTTCATTGTCATACGTTAGGGTTCAGTGTGATTATCGCCGTTAGCATTTTCGTCTAGCGAACATGCAAACATAGCGGCGACACATTCAGCATATTTTACGATTCAATGTGATGAACAATCTTCTACGGCAATATGTTATTTATAATTTTTGTCCTCGCAGAATAAAGTGTGAGATGACACCAATTTGTAGGAGCTGATCAACTACCATTCTTGCATATAAATGAAATTATCCGTAGAAAAAACCTTTCCGATTCACACAGTACTTGACATAAATGCTAGCCACCGCACTTCAGTAAGGCGATCACTTCTATGTATATGGTATGGATCGTTATGCACAAATGCCTTTTGTACAATCGTTTGATTGATTTAGATATCAGTCAGCTGTTGCGTCACGAATTATGTCAGTAATCTCCCTATCTGATTGCCATTTAACCGAAAACGTTTACAAAAATTTGGGCAAGATGATCGATTATTTTCTATTCCGAGGAATTCACTCTTCCTTCATTAAGCACATGTAAGATTTCCAGTTTAAAGCTGTTAAGCGTCAACAAATTGATGAAGCAATTTGAGCTTCCTAACTATTTTCAATTCAAGTGGTGCTGAAAACATTACGTGCTTGCTTTTATAAGGACGTTTTTTGTTCCAATATCTGCAAAACTCTGCGAAATTGCAAGCAAAGAGTCGTTGTGTTGTGCTTATCGAGCTATTGCTAGTTGACTACCCATAACGGGACACATGCGCTCCAATAGTCCATCCTCCTAAAGAGTTTCGTATACTAACCTAGCCGTCTTTAGCTACATAGATATTCGGAAACTAAAATATTATGGTCACTTGCACCGAGAAAATCAATGTTTTAAATGTCAAAGTTAATCGTTGCTTTCGAAGTAAGGAATACATTTTAAAAGAATGAAACCTCTGTCTTGCTCATGTGAAACCATATATTACAGTTCACGGAATCTTTAATTAAGTTTGTATAATATGATCTCGCAATGAGACAGCGAATCTTTATGGGTGAACTATCAGTGTTTGTGCGCATGCTGTTTCTCTAAAAATTTTGAGTATTGATCAGGGCCAGTGCGTAATTTTATTATGTCGATGATGCAGTCTTCTAGTGATCTCAAGTTTTGGGTTTCACCAGATAATTGTACTGGAGCATATTTATGCATTAAAGAACCTCATAATACAATCGTGCGAAACTCCAACTTTTCACAGGCGATCGTTTGAAAGTAGAATCATCATATATGTTCATACATTGTTGTTTCAATAACAGCGATATATATATATATATATATATATATATATATATTTACACAATCATTTAAAAATGAAAAAGTGCCACCCGGCAATGCACGAGAAAAAGAAAGAAAAAAGGTACAATATGAGGGGGAATTTTTTTGTCCATTGTTCCACATGTCGATTTTTTGATTTTTTTCACAAATTTGAGGGGGGAACACAAAATAGAATGCACTCTCTCCACTGTTGCCGGTTCTCAGCCATCGTCGACAGCGTGTCAAGCCACAGACACTCACTATCCCTTGGACCCCACCCAGGAAGCCGCGTTCGTCCGACCCGAGCTAAACCCGACGTCAAGCGTTTTAAGGCCTTCTTCCAGGTCAGCGGTTGTCCACCTGAACACCGCCGCCAGCCTGGGCCAACCGACACACGCAGCGCGCGGAAGGGTAGGCGCTCAGGCTTCATTCTCAAGACATGCCCTAGCCAGCGGAGACGGGAACGGTCGATCAGGTCTCGTAGCATCAGGCTGTCCACACCTAGAACACGGTGCCTCACTTCAACGTTGCTAGTGCGGTGTTGCCACCACACTCGTGCAAGCCTCCGTAAACATCGATGTTCAAACACCTCCAAGCGCCGGAGCTCCTCTGCGCGTACTGCCCAGCTCTCGCACCCGTAAAGCAAGACCGACCTGACTGAGGCCAGGTAAACTCTCCCCTTGAGTCTCAAACTCACGTCAGACCGCTTCCAGAGATGACCTAGACTAGTGAACGCGAAGCGAGCTCTCGCAATGCGAGAGCCGATCTCACTTTCCAGCCCTCCTCCCGCCGTGATGCAGCTACCAAGATAGGTGAACTGTTCCACACAGTCCAGACTGAGGTCATCGACCGTCAGAGTGGGCTGCAACCCCTCCCAATCTTGAAGAAGAACCTTACACTTAGTTGGAGCTAAGTGCAATCCGTACCTAGACGCCTCCAATGCTAGCTGGTTCAGGGCATTCTGTAGGAACACCGGATCATCACCAAGCAAAGCAATGTCATCGGCATAATCAAGGTCAGTGACACGGTTACCTGGAAGTAGCTCGATCCCACCCTCAGTGAAGCTACGGAGAGCATTCTGGAGGACATCCTCGATCGCAAAGTTGAACAAGAATGGGGACAGCGGACAGCCCTGGCGCACGCCACTGGTTGTGGGGAACGCCGGCGATAGGCTGCCGTAGACCCTGACCCTCCCTGAAGAATGAGAATAGAGCTCCTTCAAGATGGCGACATACTTAGGAGGGATGCCACTCCTAAGCAAGCAGTTCCAAAGAGTAGTTCTGTCCACCGAGTCGAACGCGGCCCGGATGTCCAGAAAAGCTACGATGGTTGGTCGCCGGTACAGGTGTCTGTGCTCTAATAACTGTCGCAGGACAAAAAGCTGATCCACGCATCCTCGCCCCGGGCGGAATCCAGCCTGTTCCTCACGGCAACGTAACTCCCGAATGGGCGATAGCCGACGAAGGAGGATGGAAACCAGGAGTTTAGACGCGACAGGAGTCAGGGATATACCACGATGATTGGAACACAGATTCCGTGCGCCCTTCTTAAAGATTGGGATAACCGTCGATTCACCCCATGACGCCGGGACCCGCTCCTCAGCCCATACTTTGGTAAACAAATCACGTAACTCCGCTGCCACAAGATCACCTCCCTCCTTAAACAAAATCGGGTGGAGGTCGTCAGGACCAGGTGACTTGTGGCGCTTCAGTGCGCGAATTACCTCTCTCACCTCCTGGAGATCAGGAGCGGCTAAGGAAACGGGCCAAGGCGTGCAAATCGGTGTCTCAGGCGGCGAGGTCGGAGGAGGTGGCTGGTTGAACTGAGCACTAAAGTGCTCAGCCCATCGTTCCAAGCGTCTACTAAGATTGGTGATCGGCGAGCAGTCGGTTTCGCAAATAGTCTCGCTCACTGTATTCAGTTTCGAACCAGTAGCTCTAATTAACTGAAACAATTTGCGAGTATTGCCCGATGCGGCTGCAACCTCCATCTCACAAGCACGTTGCGTCCACCAGAACTCGCGGCCATTCCTTAAGCTGGCCTTTAAGCGGGTATTGAATTCTCTCCGAGCACGGTTGTGTTCAGTGCCGGTGGGTAAAGTTCGACGGTGATCGATTAAAGCAAGTGACGGGGCCGAGATCCAAGAGCGTGGCAAAGCGCGGGTGGGTTGACAGCTTTCAGAAGTAGCGCAAGACAGTGCTGTCCGAACGAAGTTCCAGTGCTGCTCAACATCAGACGGGGGTGCTTTTGCGAGCTCCCTGGTCAATGCATGATGGAACTCGGTTCTGACAGCGGGGAGCATCAAAGAGGCGGTGTCTACATGAGTTCGTCTTGCGCGTGCCTTACCCCCAAATTGGAAGTTGACTGGCGCACAGACTAGCGCATGGTCTGAGTCCACACTGGTGGTCCAGTATGAACGACAATCCTTGATGCTACCACGCCACCTGTAGCTAATAGCAATGTGGTCAATTTGAGACCAGACGTGCTGTGATGGTGAGCGCCATGTGGCCATTCGACGCTGGGAACGCCGAAATGCCGTACTGGAGAGATAGAAGCGGTGATCGCCACAGAATGTGAGCAATCGTTCTCCGTTATCTGAACGCCCGCCATCCAGCCCATACTGACCTCCTAGGTGGAGCTCGTATTCAGACAGGCGACCAACGCGAGCGTTGAGATCTCCTGCCATGAGTACGACATCTGTCCTGCGTGCCTTGCGAAACAAACTATGCAACTTCTCATAGAAGTTGTCCTTACTGAGATCCACACTACAGTCCGTTGGAGCGTAGGCAGAAATCACAAACAAATCCCTCCGCGTTTTGCACCGCCTGTTCACCCGACAGTGGCCACGAAATCGTGCACCGCACAGTCTGCTGTCAACGGGAATCCACTCTAAGAGTGATTGCTCAGCACGGGAGCTGAGCGCGATACCGACGCCAGACAATCCGGCAGAGGAAGCATCAGGGTCACTAGAGAGGCGCAGATGGAATCTGCTGTCTGGTTCAGCTGGTGAGACCAACTGACAGACTTCGCTTGTGTCACGGAAACGGGTTTCCGACAAGCAGCAGATATCAATGCCTAACGTATCAAGCGTTCGTGCAAGGCCGGCCTGTTGTCCCGGTTGTAGCAAGGTCAGAACGTTAAACGAAGCTAACCTAAATGAAACCCGCGGGCGTAGAAGAGTTGCAGCAATCGACGGCTGTCTAGACGGCATGAGTCGTACATCAGGTAGAGAGAGCGAATCGAGGATGGTAACATGTGGATGGAAGGTGGTAGAAGCAATAGAAGACATAGAGTTAAGAATTTCTAGGATTGTCATTGTCATTGTTTGGGTGTGGGCGTGATACTGCCCGGTTGCCCAGGCCGAAGTAGAGGAGGTGATCTTGAGGACTCCCACCTCAAGCTTTGACCCGAAAGCCTAACCCGCAAGGCAGCGGAGAGAGATTAAGGATCGCACCTATCGGGGCCGAATACTGTAGATACAGTTCATAAGCCATTCGCGAGGTAGAGACCAAGCAGGGACTCCCGACATCATCCCAAACCAGTCGAGCCGGTGATCCTTGCGGATTCATACGCCTCTCCTGGTATACAATGTTCACGAGGAACAAGGAGACTGTGTTTGTCAGGCTTCTCACCATTGACCAACCTGGTATGAGTAACTCTGAAGATGCCACGAAGACATCACCCAGTATAGCTCAATGGATCATCGAGGCACGCAAGCCGCTGCACCACGTCAAGGTCCAGTCTCGACGCAACGGCGCTGCGAGTAACATTTACACAATTCGGTTGGTTTAGACATATTATTGGACAAAATTTGCAATTCTTATATAGACGTTTATAGATAGCATTTAGCGTGCAACGATAAGTCAGTTTGGTATTTACAGTCCCGATGCTGTGGATGCCGAACCCTGGTGGATTAATAAAACTAGGTTCCGTATTTTTACTTGTGAATTTGTTTCAGACTCGAGGTATTTTGCTAAGGGACTCGGTAGTTTTACTTCAGCATCTGCTTTATGATCGCAAGATGTAATGTTTTTAGTTAATGTGTTTCTACTGAGTGTCAGTTAGAATCTGACAGAATGCGCAAGGTATTATTTGCATGTCGATGTACAGGGAAAGGTGTTTTACATTTAACACTATGTGAGTGCAAATAACAAACCACTTTCAGATGTCACGTTTTCACTTTGAGTGAAAACACTTTGGTTAAAAATATTACAACTGCTGGGAATCACATTCTACCATGCTTATTTAATCTACGGGGCTCGCATAAAGCTATATTTCACACATTTTTGACGTGCAAGTTTGTTTTACTTTCAGCAATCTACACCAAACGCTTCTAAACAGCATTTGTTCAATGAGATGACTTGATGCCTTTTTGACACAACCCATTCATCGCAGAAAATTATACATCACGAACCCAAGGATCCACTTGTGTTATCCCACCTGATTCTTGAACGGAAGGGAAGGGTGCCTCAAACACTAAGGAAAAAACGGTATCGCGGAGTATGGTTCTACTTGGGGTACCAGAAAATACCACTGAAGCATTGGGACAGGAAACAGCAGATCATGACTTCAAGCAGTGGCGTTACATTGCGTCTTTGCTTAATATTTCTAACGTTGTGATCACTGACACTTCCCAGGTGCCTTTAATAAACTATAAAGGAGACGGACCGAAACCTCTCAGGATTACCTTTTTAACTAGCGACATGGCTGAATTTGTCAAGTCCGAATGGAAAAATGCAAAACGTGCTTTACCGAAAGACATTAGACTTTGTGCACCGAGACCAAGTACCATGAGTGAGATACATTCGCGGCTGGGGGCGGTCGACTGCAGCGTTCCCACCGAAACGGAAGCAATCAATACATCAAAAAACGTAGTGGTTCTATGGAATGCGCTACCGCAAGATGTTGTGAATGCAACGACAATTGATGTTTTCAAATCGAAATTGGATGCATACGTCGAACAAAACCCTGAATTTGGCACGGTGTATTGAAGCAACACGCACCCAGAAAAATATTAACAATGTGTTTTTAATTAAAAAAAAACTTTTTTCGCAATAGTTGTCATCCGATGGTACGTGTAAAGCATTAGCTTTTCATCACCATAAATCTTGATTCTTGATTCTTGAACTCCTAAGGCATCTACTACTTTCTCCTTGTTATATTATTTGTAGTTCCCATATTGTTCTATGCTCTATTGTGAAGCTATATGCGTTTTAGACCACTAAAATTGAATTGATCCCGTGGTTGCGTCTTCTAATAGATGTCTCACTAACGCCAGATGAAAAGTCGACCAATAAAATATCTCGATTATAATTCACAGTGTTTGACTGTGTGAATTCAGTACGCTCTGGAACAGATCTTGTTTGTGACGGGAAGTCATGAAATTTCCGCTTATATGAGTGCTCTTACTTCATGCTTGGTGTACATTATCAGTAAAAGGTTGATCACACAGTGTGCTGTGGTGCATCACATACGGCAAGTCACTTTTCTCGCTTCAGGCACACCTACTTCAAATATATTTTGCAAGCGACGTTCAGTGAGCTTAAAACGGTCACGACGGGGCGTAAGATAGTGGACTGCTCTCATGAACGTGTCACGTCGGTCTTTGAAAATGAATCAATATGTTTGGAGCAAATAGCTCGGAAACACGATGAAAGTAATCGTGCTTTCGGGATAAATGAGTGTCAGATTTAAACGGAAATGTTTAAGCATTCACCAAGTGGATCCAAATGATTTTAGATTTATTCTAGATTAAAATATACCGATAACCACTGGCATGGGCAAAAGTATGGGTAAGCGAGTTGAGCATAACTACAAGCAATGGGGTTTTCTTGCTGATAATATTTTCGTCGGAAAGGCCGTTGTTGTTGATACTTTCAGACTGCCTTCTTCAGAGATGTACAAAGTTAATTGGCCACGTCCACTAAAACTAAACTTCCGGAAGGGACTATGATTGATACCGTACGTTCCAACTGGAAATGCTAGAATCGCAAAATCACCAAAGGTGTAATCCTTTCCAATTAAAGAAATACTGGTTGCAGGATTGTCACGTCCGGGGCGGTTTTGGGGATGAGCTCTCAATTTCAAAAAAATGCTCCAATGGCACGCGTCTTATATAGCCTCTGACAACTAAGTCCAGCTCTTGGCCTGCATACGTTGTACTGTGTGAGCCGGTGGAACTGCCTCTACTCACATGAGAAAGGGCGAAGGCGGCTGGTGCCTTAAAACCAGCCTGCTTCGAGCATGTGGATCTCGTATGTCAATGAAGGTCCACCTATGGGAAGAAAAACCTCATCTTATTTAATCATGGAAAAGGCTTCATGAGTCAACGTTGAGTAAAATTCCGAAGCCAGAGTACCGTTAAGCACCTGCGACGGCATCGTTTTCCAAAAGTATCAGCCTAGCTGTTCCTCTAGTTCCGTTGGTGCCGTGGAGAGGGAGCACTTGCTGCATGAGCATCATCTAGTTCTCCACATTTAACTGCTCTGGCCTACATCACAACTACCAATGGGAGGACACTATTTCGTTTCCACGGATAATAACACGGGAAGCAGCAGATACCGGTTAAAAGCTATGGCTCGACTGTCGTAGAGCTTAGCACATGGGGCTGCTTCCGACGGTGGGAGAGATTTTCGCCTCTCATTGGACGGCTACCGCCCACCTCAAGCTGGGCTGCCCCCGATCAATAAGGTGCCGTCTCGCCAAGGTCTGTTATCCTCATTTGTTGCATGGAGATAACGAATAAACCGACAAGCAGACTGTGTTTCCGCACCAGCTAAAAGGATTACTAAACAACGAAGGTTATTTCTCCTACTGGATAGCTGGAACGTCCGGTCCATGTTTCCAGAATTTCATGACGACGTCTCGAATATCTGAGGCATAATAAAATCACATATGATTAACAATGAGCTAAAGAGGCTGAATGTCGACGTGGCTGCCCTGCAATATACGCAATTACCAGACACTGGTATGCTAACAGAATGAGATTACACATTTTTGGAAAGAAAGGGGTTCTAATGAACCTCGACTGCATGGAGTTAGTTTTGCCGTGTGAAACGACATACTGAAAGCAGCAGAACCAAGCAGCAGTGGGAACGAACAGATTTGTACTCTAAATCTGAAGTGCATTAGTGATACCCTTACGTTGGCACCGACGCTCTCTGCGACGCCTGCTGAAACAGACGCTTTTTATCATAACCTCGCAACAGTCCTCAAAAACGTGCCACAAAAAACTGTGTAGTAGTATTTGTTTATTTCAATGCCAGTTTTTGTGCAGATTACGAGTCTTGGCAAAAGTGTCTCGGAAATTTCGTTATAGGTAAAACCAATGAAAATGGAAAACGCCGTTTAGAAATGTGCACACAGTTCAGTCTCTGTGTCAGTAACCCTTTTCTTAAAACAAAAAACAGCATTAAGTCTCTTAAAAACATCCTCGCGCTAAGTATTGGCATCAGCTTGATCTTATTCTTGTTAGGCGCAGTAATACAGGAAGCGTATACCTCACCCAATCATATCACATCGCAGATTACAACACTGATAATTCACTGGTCCGTGCAAAACTGAAGCTTCTCCACGAGAGATTTCAACGCACCACATCGTCTGCTTATCCTAGGATAGACGTCACTCGCATGTGCGAAACTAATCTAGCTGCGCGATTTACAAATGGCTTTACTGCCGAATTTCACAAGACAACCGCCCTGGAATCGTCTTCAAGAAACTGGAAATCTATAAAAAGTTACATATACCGAGTCGCACTTTCCGCTTCCGGTTCTAAGACGAAAGACAGCAACTAATGCCATATTTACTGCATCGATGCAACTCATGGCAGCAGTTAAATTGTGTACCGGTAGACATATTGCGAATCACCCACATTACGAGATTCGGTTCATTGTTTGATTGTCTCTGTGTTATTTTCAGTGGATTGCTGGTCTATTATCATTTTCCTCGTTTGAAAACGCTCAATATTCATCTATCTAATAACAGATCTTTTTGCTCTTACCTGCATATATTTACTGCTCTCCCTATCAAACCAGCAATGCCCTAGTCTTTTCAGAATTGATTTTCAATTTAATCGAGTTCCATCCAAAAAATGTACCTACTTAACACACTATGTATTAGTCTTCCTAATCCAACCTCGGAAAACCATCTCATAACTTGATCCTCTCGCTTCCTTCAGCTTTATCAGATTTACGGCCGTTTGCCCTCTGCGGACCTACACCGACTTCTCACCAATCATTCTATCAATTATTTCATTTTGGAAACATCTATTTGCTTTTCGGAAAGCACGGGATTCCGGGAGAGAGATATTTTTATTTGGACAATTTTCATATACAGACACTTATATAGCTATACATTGGAACCCACCTACTACGAACTCGTTTTCAACGAATTCTTGGGTTGAACGAACACACCATGATTTTCCAAATAACTTCCTTCTTTGTAAGACTATTTAAAACATTCGTATAACGAATCTGTTCGTTACGAATCTCGCCTTTTACGAGCACTGTACACGTTCCCGGCAGCTATGTTTGTTTAATAAAGTTCATACAAACAACGAACTCGCTTGGTCTTGCCTTTAACACACAACGCTTTAAAATAAATTTACTATTATTAACATGAACTTAGATTTAATGTTGTGATCTGTGTGCTGTGGCATCATCTATTCGTCAAATGCTTGCACGCATGCAGAAACACACAAAAGTAAGATATTCTTCATTTCTTTATTGTTTACACGTGTACAGTAAAACGGCGGCAAAATCACGTCTGGCAATGCGTTTACTTGCAACGAATTCCACTTTTAACGAACATTTTACTTTCACCCCAGAGATTCGTTGTACCCGGGTTCCACTGTATATTGTAATAATATTTTTCGTAAAATGCCTATCTCCACGCTCAGTCATACTCGCTTATTTTATTAATCAAACATTAGCCACAATCAGCGCAACTGCTAATTTTTGAGTAAAAACGTTCTCAGCACAGTGATAAGTTTGCCTCTTTACAACTATGTACAACAATAGATTTCGACTTAACCATATTCTATTATCCCATCTCATCAAACCAATCAATGATCAAACCAAATGTATGTCGTACTCATGTCAGCAAATGTGTCCAAACGACTCCGATTGAATGCTCCTTCGTGAAGAGCATACAATATGCTGGCCAGGAGGAAACGATTTCAGATAAGCATGTCCAGTGCAGTGAAACCTAAGGGTGATTTAATATAATTACCAATGTCGCACGTCTGATTCACACAAATTTAGAACCAATGGTCAATTTAAATTTCCATGTCAAGTTCTAATTACAAATTTACATTTGGCTGCGAAGAGACAAATGTCGCATAACAAGGGATATTTTTAAATAGAATTTGATACGCTGCACTAGAGTTTTTTTTATTTTTTCATATCTACACATATGTATAATGCATTTTCAGGGATCAATTCTTGTTGTCTACTTACGCGTAGCAAATATTTAAACTTTTAAATAGTTCGCTCAACTTTGAATCGTAAATATACTACTTACAATGTAATCGGTAGTTTCATACCTGAATATAGTTTGTCAAACACAATTAAAGGATATCTCAAGGGATTCTAATTATTTATATGTATACTTTTCATGAGCTTCTAATTTATAGCATCTGAGTTAACACGATACCATTGAACATTTATGTTTGGATGAATCATTCGATTGGCGCTATCGACTATATATTCTAGATGAGCAAATTTTGAGTTACAGACGGTTGAACTTGTAGTAGAAGCAATAATCATATTCTCTGTTCTGTCAAAAGTGTGAAACGTTGGTCTTCCTGATGAAAATCGCCTGATAACAACAGCCGTGTTAAATTTCTTAAAACGTACTCAACTCCAACCTCTCGCAATCCCTTGCAAACTGAGTGACGACAGTTGTCGGGAAAATACCTGCGAAAGCTTAACCGCAGCATTTCATTCGCTGAACTGACGTCACATGTACCTCTTCGTTTCATCATAATAAGATAAGCACACCGACTAAAGAATCTATGTTACCATGTACGTGAAGCATCAACATGAGTGACACATCTCAGTTAAGTGTCCCTAATTCAGTGTGAATTCAAGTTGGTGGTAAATTTATTGCTCGGATAGAGAGTAACGACCGTAGCTTGCTCAAAGATAAAAACACTTTTTCCTCAGTTTTATCCATAAGTAACGCCCCAAATATAGCTAAGAAGGTTTTAGGTTTGGTATAAACTGTAAATCGTCAGTGTCAGCAACACAACGCTATTTTCTGCAAATTTGGTACTTATTCGTCTCTTGGCAAAATTGAAATTTCGTTTCTCGCAAAAAGGTTTTTATTGATGTAATCGATGAATTTATTTCTACATACTAAATAATGATTTTTGGATGATAAGTATAAATCTTTCGCGATATACACGGAAACGAGAACGGACGCAAGACAGATGAAAGTTCAGGGAATCGAAAAGCCAGAATGTGAACATCCGATTGATCATTGCAAAGTTAATGTTTCTTAGATTAAGAAATCCTACTAGCATTGACTTTTACCGTTGAGCGTTGATTCTGATGTGCGTAATTTTTAAATAAGATTACCTCGGCAGTTCACAGCCAGGTCACTTATATGCTGAGATTAGATACTGCATCATATAAATAATCATATGCATGAAACGTGGATTAAGTAACGTTACGCGCATTGAATCACGGTTACCCTGCTACAGCCACTCTTCTCATAGCCCGACGTATCAATCCACCAAACAGATAAGATATTTCATGTTGTGACGCACATTAAAAGAAGTCTCTTGGCATATCGTAGTATACTGCTTTGTGCCTTTGAATATATAATAAAAATACATGATTTTACTTGGATGACCAATTTCTTGTCTGATAATCAACACGACGAACATAAGAAAACTGAATGAGTATTATATAAGCAATCCTCTGAGCGGATGCAAGTTGACATATCAAATAAATAAAGGAAGTTTTCGAGTTTCGAACTGAAAAACCTCAACTAGCTTTATATATTACTATCCGTTTCGGTCCGCTGCTATCAACGACGATAGTAATAGTTGGTTCAGGAAGACCTGAAACATTAGAAAAGTGGTAAACAAATTCATATTGTCCCTCCTCGGCGTGACTTGCCTGTCTAACTGATCTAAGTCAACCGAACAAATAATTGTGATTGACGAAAGCTTTGCTTGGGTGGATTATATTATAACTATGTTTCATCATAAAGCTTATTTGTTTCTGTGAAAAATTACCAATAAATAGCATTTGCCATTTTTATTTTGAAAACATTCTTAACAAAATACTACCAATTTGCAATTTGTTCGTACAACAAACCACAATGTTCAAACACAGAATCAGGTAGTGATTCGTGGTCAAGCACTCAAGGCGCTTGTGGATGACCAAAGTGATTTGTTGCTCACATCCCCCGAAATTACACTTCACTACCAGTTTCTGGCTGTTTGCCATCGTCAGGTGGAGACAGTAAGATTAAGTTCAGTAAACCTTGAAACAGTGGATAAATGGTAAACAAGGTTATACTTAAATGCCACTGTTTCATAGGGTTCGTACAACGAACCACGATGTTCAAACACAGAATCACAAAGTGATTCTTGGTCGAGCACTCTAGGCGCTTATGGATGACCAAAGTAATGTGGTGTGTAAATGTGGGGGATGTGAGCAACACATTACTTTGAAGTCGCTTCGTTGTCCTCCAGATAAGCTGAACTGGCTAGCTTTGACAATTATTAGCGTTATTTGAACCAATAGTCTGAGAACAACCTTAATTACGAATGACTCATCGCTTGAAATATGTCTGCGGAAGTTCGCTAAATTTTGCTCCAATAATTTTGATAATTTTAGGCAAACATAGCCGAAGATAAATATACGAATTTGAAGAAATAAAACTTGGCTGTAAAATTGTTGGCGAGATATTTACAAATGTAAAAATAGAACTGAGAAATGATTTGTATTGAAGAAAATGTCGGAGATTTCAAATTGTTGTCCCAGTCTGAACACAAAATAAGTTTTGTTTCACATCATGGCTAAGTAATATTGATCCTCATTTTGAACCCGCTTCCAGTTTGTCGATGATTTCATTCAAATTTCCATTGTGCAACTTGATCAATGTTTTTAATTCTTTTTCATCTTGTGTGAAACCCATCTTTCGGAGTGTAATCATGGCAACTTTAACATGTTTGGATTTCATCTTCTTCCCATCTTGTTCAATTTCTTTTGTTTTTCCCGATACATCATCCGGCCCTTCTTTATTCTTGGCTTCCGGGGATTCCTTTGTTTCGTTGATAGCCACCTCATTTTCAACCGTCGGTTTTTCTTTTACTTCAGGTGGGACAATCGGTGGGCTTGAATTTTGGGCAATTTTTGGACACTCTGCACAATGTGTGCAGTGAACATGTACGGTGAATGGAATTTGGGCAGGTTCATGCTTGTGATCTTCCTCTAGTGGTTTATTCGGCTTTGAACATTGTTCACTCTCTGGTTTCACTGGCTTATCATTAATTGTGACACGCTTCTTCTCAGGTTTGATCTCGTCATCGGAATCGCTGTCGCTGGAAGATTCCTGCTCAATTTTAGATTCTTCCACTGTTGGTTGAGCCTCATTCTCCTCAGGTATCTCACCAAAAATCGTTCGATGTTCCCGCTTGTCTGGTGAAACAAAAAGGCGCACCGCTTTTTCTGAAGCGTGTGTATCCGAGAAGAAATCTACTGCTTCTTGTAGGTCGTGATGATCGCGTATGGTGCAGTAGTCTGTGCCATCTGTGAATAGACGAAAAATGAAATTCGTGTTTACAAAATTATCGACCTTATTTGGTCAGTACCCTTCAAATTTGAATAATACAAATACCGTTTATCCAAATGCTGTTTATTCGGAGCATTTGGAAAAGTCTTGCTTAATGCCACAGCACATCAAATTTAAACTCAATAATCCATTTGCTTATTTTGACTATATTTTATAACCTCAGATTTACGGTGAAAATATTTATTAGAACTCGCAAATAGAAAAAGCTGTTCAGCTTACCATGCCAGGAAATATAGAAATTTCCAGCTCTTCTGCCAAATAGTCGCTTCAGTCGTTCAATTAAACATTTGAATGCACTTTCGTCCACTTTTCCTTTGAGAACCCAACGTGTTACTTCGGTTTTCGTGTCCGTACGGTCGGAAGCGGTCACAAGTTTGAAGACAGGCATTCTCTGTTTGCGAAATCTTTAACTGATTCTTCCATTTAAATTCGATGGTTTTTATAGTTTTGCCAGCATGTACTTTACGTCATTATCATCGAGAATAATGTCAACGTCCTTGAAAGTCGAGATTTCATTCGCTCTAATATATTACTCAACATGACGTGACGGATTATGAATTTTGTCACATCAATCGTAGTTCACTATCAGCAAACGAAACTTTGACAGCGTTTTTATCACATGATTCACTGTTCTGAGTAACGCAGTTTCATAAGATCAGTTCTTACAATACCATTAACACACAGTCAACAAATTGATGAAACGTTCTGCTGTAATTTAGCATGGCATTACAATATCGTTTTAGCAAAATTTATTTGGCAATTTAATTAGTGCTATAGGTTTTCATTATTATTCTACCAATGAACTCACGGAAATCAAGAAAGCATATTTTAGACTAACAAACACTTTGCATTCGATGTCATTTCTAGCAGAGTTTAAGCGTTGATAAGGAATAGTATGATTGTGATAAACATGGCTTCAAAAGTTCAAGTTTTATCACAATCTGCTGAAAAATGGCCATAGAACATTCATTTTAGGGTAACTTACTAAGACAGCGAATATCATGATCACCACTTTTAAAGAACAAACACGAAATATTGTCAAAATGTAAATAACGAACAATAACAAAAGATAAACTTGTGCAAACGCTGCAATACTTACTTCCCTCCAGTATTTCTATTTGCGGAAGGCTTTATATTAAGGTTGCTAAATAATTAATAGCGAAACCCACTTTATAGCCGGCAATTTTGGTCTATTTTCTTTATGTATTTCCACATCGAGTATCTCGAACCAGACTTCAAGGTCGTCAGACAAGAGCTTTTTTCCTGAATCGATGTTGTGCTTCAGCCATTTCATTATTCCTCTCAAAGTGGTTTCTCCAGGCATACATTTTGATTGACTCCATTACTTCAAATGACACTGGCATTAAATCTATCAGACGGTAATATAATAGATTTTTTCATTTCACTAACCTCGAAGATTGGACTAATCAGTTTTCCAGTTTTTTGCGCGAAACTTTGAGCATTATCATGAACAGGTCGGGCGTCGGCATTGCTAGTTCTGAGGAGATGTTATGTCAGATGTTGGAGCTAAGTTGACTTTTCAAGGTTGTTTGTGATGTTACTGTTTCAATTATGTTTGGAGGGAATTCCGGTTGAAACAATCTGCATAAAACTTGAGAATTTCTCATCCACTACACTAAAATTATTGCCCACGGAACTGACTAAGGCAACAATATTTGAAATAAAACGTCTTGATAAGCTATATATAAATTAAACACTAGGTGAAAAAGACACTAGGAATATATGGAAGATCTCAAGAAAACGTTGCAGCCCGGACACAATACGCAAGTTGCCAAGCAGCTCGCTATATCCAGTTAGTCTGAATTTCGGCGGTGAAACTCATGTTACTAATAATCAGTCAACTTTCACGTGTTCACAAGTAGATAACGAAGATTTCACGATATCCGTATATGCTGCCCACAGAAGGCTATGTGGAACAAACGTGAACAAGGTCTTAACCCAGATAGGGTAACTTCAATGGTACTTGAAATATGTGAATAATTGATCGCCAAACCAATAGCTTTCATTTGCAACCGTTGTCTCTCTTCTGCTACCATTGCAAATGGTTGTAAAACTGTTACAATTAGAACTGTCCACAGGGAAACTGCAAGAAAGTTCGACCCGTTAGCATGCTCTCCACGAAACTTGAAAATCAAGGAGAGCCTAGTTCTTGATCGCCTAAAAAAGCTACCAACGTTGGAGGATGAGTATCAATTTGATTACCGCAAGCACCGCCCTATCTTTGATCTTGTTGTAGGTCTAACTCACACATATTTGAAAAAATATTAACAATAAATCACTAGACAATAAAGTTTTTCCCTTGGTTACACCTACGCATTCGGTTCTGACGATCGTGTCCGACTGACGGACCGACTCAAAATGCGAGCCATACCAAACGAAAATAACGAAACGGTTAAGTGGAAACCTTTTCGACAGATCTCACTATGATGAACTTAACATAGTCTCCTTTCACCCGACTGTGACAGCGCTACCTCCATGAGCAATTCTATTTCTTTGCTTTTTTTGGCACACCTGAATAAGAACATAACAGCTTTATTCGCGTAAACGAATTTCCTGCAATAATATTACTTCAACTATACAAATATACTTATCCAAAAACGTCACTTATGCTTTTTTACGGTTAGAATTCCACAGTCTCCATCAACTTTTACCTTGAAATACGTGGACGACGTTGTTATTTACTGTGCAATACTCATAAATAACTCTTTAAATCATTTTTCTGTCACTTTAGAGGGAATTTCTACATGACAAAATGAGAGTTGCCAATTTTCGAATCCCAATATATGGAATGGAGTAATCTGGGCAGTGAACGTCGTGATGCAACTTGCGGTAATCTCACTGTAACTAGAATCAAGTCTGCGGAAATGACTAGCTGGAATTGCGTCCAGTATCTTGAAGTCACCATATCCGACAACCTTACATAGACACCTCATTTTATTACTTTACTCACTAAAGTACGTAGGCTTTTTAATGCTTTCCATCCTTGTGCACTCGGCGTTAAGTCTAAGCTATTTTCACTTCATATTCTCTTTCAATTTACTTTATAATCTGTACTGTTCACCTGTTATTTACCCTGCACTTCTTTCAATAGACTTCGTGTTGCTCATACGTTGTATCAAAATCGTTTCATGCGCAAGCTTTATTCTTAATGAAGACACTCTTTAAAAAAATCTTGGAACAACATTTTTCCTCTTGCAGTTGACTTAGAGATACTATCCACAATGATAATTTTGACTCGCTGCATGGTAATTTTCTTGAAAGTCAAGCTTCCTCAAAGGCTCGATCAAAACACATTTTATACCCTTTAGAACGTCTTCATATCAACAGTCATTTTCTCTATTTGTCTCAAGATACCTTTGTCAAAGTGAACTGTTTATCGGAAAATTACGATCGGGGTTATCTCGTTTAGATCATGTGAAACATTTTCAGTAAATTTCTTGTATGTTTTTGTGCAGTATTCGCTGGGTTTTTAACACTAATCTTAATCTGAAATTCCAAATATTTTGGATTAAACGTTTTTTCAAACTTCATTCCAGTCAACATGCGCGATAAATTTTAATTTTCTCACTGAATGGTTAACTGTTTCATGTTTAATTAATCTGAAATCTACCACTCTTTGAAAAAATCTAAGTCCCCTTTTTGTCTTTTGCTATATGAAGTCAGCGTCAATCACAATATAGGGAAAATTTTCATGATTATCAAACCCATATCAATCGTAATGCGGAGCTCAAATTCCCTTTTGCCGCTATTTGTCTACCCGAAATCTGCATCCAAGCAATCACTCTAATTCTGCACCCTCAATAGCCGTGAATTTGTGTGTCTCAAATAGGGTTTAGCCCGCCTCTTCCCGTTATTTATTATGTGTCGGAGTGCATTGATCATCTATCGAGAGAAATAGAAAACAGTGATTAGCGATAATGAAATTGTGAAAATTAGGAAGGATGCATCTTTGTAAAAATAATAATTCAAAACACAGACTAAGCTGAGAATCTGGAGAGTCAGTTAGATAAAAAGTATTAAACAATGTGTATTGTAAACAAGTTGCGTTTGTATGCTACTGTTAAATATGGTTTGTACGACCCATGATCATGCACAAACAGCACGAAATCGGTCGTGGTGTGTGTGTGTGTGTGAAAGAAAAGCATGCGCCATTCTCCAATAGGGGCTTACAAGGGCAATTGTATACCATTCCTCCACTGCTTCAAGGCACACAGATCCTGATCTTACTGTCCTTACCTACTGAGCGCAAACGTCGTGAAACCGGTCGTGGGGTGTGTGATGGAAGTGTTAATGAACATTTTTGTTTAAAATAATGACTTTAAATACTATCTAAATGTGAATTTGTTTTGAATCATGCCCGCTACCAGTTTGGATTAACTTGGGAGATATTTGAAATTTTTTTTCTTCTCTGTATAACTTTTGCTCTGAAATTAACAGATAATTACGCCATTTTTTAACTAAACTAACTATATTGTAGAGTAATTTCCAAATGAATGGAAAATACGTTTTTCAAATCAGGAAAACATTTAAACGGAATCAACAATCGCCCATTCAACAATACATAAACAATCCTATATTGAACATCCTATCACCGCAGCCCGATGCAGCACAACTCCTGTGATCACACTGTAGAACCACGTCAATATTTCCGCCTTAACTAAAAAATTTCTAAATTCTGGCATTATTGGAATTAGTTTTTCTTTATTAAATTCAAAGATTTATATGTTGCATCGCTTCAAGTAGCGGTTGTTAATAATAAGTTTGTAAATCCATCATCATGTTATGCGTGATATACTTTCAGATTTTAGAATCTACAATGTTTTGACAATTAACATTACGTTCAGTATGTTTGCATTCACATTTTTAATCGGATGGCCTGTTTCAATAAATGTCAACCATGAGTGTCCGTCTCTATCTGAGATTGTTTGAATCGGGCCAAATCTTTTCACGTGCAGCGGTCCGACTCAGAGAGTTATGTAATATCCGCTTGTCCGAGATGCAGCTAGCTATGTATTTTTCTTATATTAGTTTCTTGTAAAGGTCTTTGACTCATAAATGTTTGGAAATATAAACTAGTTTTATACAGTTAAAGTCATTGCTGCTTTTTACCTCACCATGCCTAACTAGTAGGAATAATCTACTTTTGTGAAACGAATTATCATAAGACTGTTATTCCAGTATTGAATAGAGTGGTAAACATAGTTTTCGAAATCACGTCTCCCGATGGTTCGCACAACGAACTTAGAGTTTCAAACATAGAAACACTGAGTACCTGCTGGTCCAACGCTCAAGATGTAGTCTGGTGCTTAGAAAATAATAATTTGAACAAGCGGTTGTATTTGTGTAAGTTTTCAAATGAAATCATGTCTACGAAGGACTTGTATATATTCATGAAAATAAGGTTTGCAATGAATCGGTTATAACAAAATTTTGGTAACGTTTCGCTTCTAAACACAGAAGCTTCGTCATACCAAGGGTGTCGGTACGAACAGTGTTCAGGTTTAAATGGCATTTTCTTGACTAATCCTGAGTTCTCTAATGGGAGATCAAGACAATTGATCACCTCCCCTATATGCTGTGTTAATCCCTGAATGGTTTATTTAGTGTGTATGTGCGAACAGCGTCCCCTGACACACTGCTTACGTAATCAATATGCACATTTGTTGTTATGCACATCCGCAACCGAAAACGGAAAATGTTTTTGGCGAGCTACGGTATCTCTACCGTATATCAAAAGCGCCATCGAAGGATTAAGTCGAATCTTGAATAACGCAGGTATTAGAGCAACATATAAGGGAGGTAGAACACTCCGCTCCGTATTAATGAATCTCAAAGATAATACTCCTTTAGGTTGTGAGACAAACTGCATGTACAAAATCAAATGCAACGGTTGCGCGGTTGTTTACATTGGGAAAATGAGTAAAGAAATTTGCACTAGGGTAAACGAACGTAGGAAACGCGTAGGAAAGCAAAGCCGCAATCCCAGTGAATATCAATCACTGATTCGGGAATCAGCCCTAGCTAAACACGTGCTACACACTGGACACAGCGTAGATCTTGATAACCTGGAAGTGATCAGATGGGGTGTGAAATCTTATAGGGAAAGACTTCACGCCGAGACAGTTGAAATAACAAAGGCTGGGGCGAATGCGGTGAACAAGGTGGATGGGGCAGATATCTCAACAATCTGGTTCTGCAGCGGATAAGGATTTACGTGCATAACACCTAATGTGCACATGGATTACGTAAGCAGTGTCAGCGGACGCTGTTCGCACCTGCACACTAAATAAACAATTTAGGGATTAACAAAGCATTTAGGGTGTGATCAATTATCTGGATCTCCCCTGTCTATCTTAGAGAACTCAGGATTGGTCATAAAAATGCCATTTAAACCTGAACACTATTCGTACCGACCCCCTTGGTCTGACGAAACTTCTGTGTTCAGAAGCGAAACGTTACCAAAATCTTGTTATAACCGACGCTGCTATGATTACTTGTCAATTAAACACGGGTTAATAATATTTTAACTGACTGCGTCACCTCCGATTAACTCTGGTCTGAAGTTTACGGCAAATTTCATCGCTTAAAACAGTTTTTAATAATGTAACTCCTGCGTATTTTAATTGATGAAGGCGGAATCGAAGTGCGCTCAATGTGCGCAACCCAGGAATCTAGAAATTAGTCAGAGAAATGTCGTACGTGTAATACATTTTCGTCGATGAGGAATGCTTTCGAAAGTTGTATGACGTGCAAGGCGTATCTAATAACACATGGTCCTGGCACGTGATTGATATCGTAAACAGCAGGTTTTTGCTTAGCGTGTACTAGTGATTGAAACAATGAAATGCATTCTTTTCACATGAACAATCAGAGCAGAGAGATTGCTTTGAATCTTGTAATTGTTTGGTGATTCAGCCCACGTAAAAGCACCATATTAATCACATAGATGCATTCGATACGTAACAGAAATTGTTTGATCCAATTGTGACACAATCAGCTAATATTTTATACAAAACTTTTAATGGAATAAGAGGAAGCGAAATTATTAAAAAAATTTCAATTGATGTAGGGCTATTAAAATCAGTTACTATGTGTAAATGACAAAGTGGACTATAGTAAGATTCGGAACCCTGCAAAAGGAGACGTTTGAAGAGAAATATTTAAAATTTAAGAATCAAGATTTCATTAGGTTAGAAGAATTTGATTATAAAGTTGTCATAAGATGTGGAACTTTCATCCTGTAATCACCAGCAATAATTCCATGAAATTTCACAGCAAGTCATTTTCAGAACATGTGTTCAAACATCAAGAGTCTCTTTCGACATTCTGAGTGGTAACAATAATTTCGAAGAGCGCATTGTAAATGAAGCAGCCACATACAAAATAAAAGTATCAGCTGAAGACAAGCCAGTAATGCGGAGTTTGTCTGCAGGCATTATATATTATTATATTATTATATCCCGCGAGTTACAATATTCGAGTTAATGTTTTGTAAGTAATTATCGCATCTTTCCAAATGCGGGATATGAGGGCTCACAAATTAAATTCTTTCAGCATATACAAATATATAGAAAACTCTGAAGAGTTAGATTGCACGATAATCTATGTTTTCAAGCAATAAAATGTTCTATGTTTCAAGATTTAATGTGTTTTCTATGGATGAGAGTTTGTAGGTTTCGGTCACCGTTGGCAACAGTACGCAGTAGATAGCACCTGTGTGAAAATAATAATATAGTCCACAAATAATACTACTTTGCGTGACATCATTTGCGGCAGGACATTGACCTAACCCAGGAAAAGAACTAAGATTGACATGAAACCTTGCAGTGCACAACAAATGACATCAATGACTCTCCATAGTATTCAGGTGATTCGCATATTGGTCTTGCAACTTGAGAGGTAACATTTAGACCATACGAATTGTTAGCACGTGCTCATTTGTTGTGGCTCTCGCATTAAATGACAGTGATCATTTAGATCAAAATCTTTGGAAGTATCTTCTTAGCGAGCGCGGAATATAGCTTCTTTGTCATACGTTAGGGTTCGGTGGATTATCGCAGTCAGCATATTTGTCTAGCATCACCGATATCCATGCAAAAATTGCTGCGACGCAGTCAGCATATTTTACGATTCAATGTAATGAACAATCTTCTACGTCAATATGTGCTAAAGAATTGTTGTCTTCACAGAATTCAGGGTGAGAAGACGCCAGTTTGTAGAAGCTGAACGACTACCATCCTTGAATATAAATGAAATGATCCGTTCTCACCGCTGCTGGAAAAACTTTTCCGAGCATGGCGTATTTAAACGATTAACACAGCATTTGACATAGCTGCTAGTCGCAGCACTTCAGTAAAGCGAGTGTGGTTCCGATCGCTCCTACGGATATGGAATGAATCGTTCTGCACAAATGCCTTTTTACCATCGTTTGATTGATTTCGATGTCAGTTAGCTGTGGCGTCACGAATTATGTCATTGAGTAATCCCCCATCTGTTTGCAGAGAATATATTATCGGACCACCAAGCTCGTACGTGGTTCAAAACATAAACAATACGCAGATCGGATTACAAGCCTCAATCTCTTCGACTCTCGCTACCGCCGTCTTAGAGGCGACTTGATTTCTATGTTCAATATACTGCATACCCACAACCATCCCCTGAATCAACTATTCACACGACTACCACCACGAACAAGCCAGAGTCATAACTATACAGTACTTATTCCCGACTCGAGGCTGAACTGTCGAAGGTATTTTTATTCTGTACGTGTATGTTTTACTTGGAACTCCCTACCCCATGACGTTGCACATTCACCCAACTTGGACATATTCAAATCGAACTTGGACAACTTCATGTCGACCAATCCAAACATTGAAACAATATATTCTGCATCCTAAAGCTTTGAACCCATGTATCGAAGTAAAGTATACATATTTACCCTATCAAACCAGTTGAAAACAATTTCTGCTCTATGTATTTTTACGTGATTCCAGAACTGATCAGTAGGCAAACAAATCCGGTTTTACTACCTATGTTATTTGTAATTCGCATATTATTCTGTGGTTTTTGTAAAGCTATGTGCTTTTTAGACCATTAAATTGAATTGAATTGAGTTTGTCTTGCTTTGAACAATCTAAGCTAAACTCCTCTAATCAGCGTATTTTCAAGGGATATCTTGATGCCTTTTTGACACAACCCATGCATTGAAAAAAATTATGCATCACGACCCCAAGGATCTACATGTGTCATTCCACCAACTGGAAACAATAAATGCCCTATGAATTATTATCCGGTTCTTGAACTGCTAAGACATTTACCAAATCCCAATTTCTCCATGTTATATTATTTGTAGTTCCCATATTATTCTATGTTTTATTGTGAAGCTATATTCGTTTTAGACCATTAAAATTGAATTGAATTGAATTGACCCCGTTGTTGCGTCTTCTAATAGATGTCTCACTAACGCCAGATGAAAAGTCGACCAATAAAATATCTCGATTATAATTCACAGTGTTTGACTGTGTGAATTCAGTACGCTCTGGAACAGATCTTGTTTGTGACGGGAAGTCATGAAATTTTCGCTTATATGAATGCTCGTACTTCATGCTTGGTGTACATTATCAGTAAAAGGTTGATCATACAATGTGCTGTGGCGCATCACATACCTCAAGTCACTTTTCTCGCTTCAGGCACACCTACTTCAAATATAATTTGCAAGCGACGTTCAGTGAGCTTAAAGCGGTCACGATGGCGCGTAAGATAGTGGACTGCTCTCATGATCGTGTCACGTCGGTCTTTGAAAGTGAATCAATATGTTTGGAGCAAATAGCTCGGAAACACGATGAAATTTATTGGGTTTTCGGGAAAAATGAGTGTTAGATTTAACCGGAATTATTTAAAAACTCGTCTAATTGGATCCGATGACCATTGAAATGGGCGAATGTGTGGTTAAGCGAGCTAAGCATGACTACCACCAAAGGAGTTTTCTAGTTGATATTATTTTTGTCGAAAATGCCGTTGACGTTGATAATTTCAGACTGCCTTCTTCAGTGATTTACAATGGTACTGGGCCACGTCCACTAAAAATAAACATCCTGGAGAGTACTATAGTTGATATTGTACATTACAACTGGAAATGCCAGAAACACAAAATCCCAAAAGGTGTCATCTTTAGCGATTACAGAAATACTGATCTGAATGCATCCCACTCTGCATCCAATACTGTCCGGATTGATGGAGCCCTATCAAATGTACGAAGAAATGAATCTTAAGCTGTGACACAATCAGAAATCGAGCACAAAGCCACCCCGAATGACTACCGAGTGTGGATTGTAACCAGAATCTATTTTGGTCTCAACCGAAAGACCGATATGCTACTGAACTTGTCAAAAACACAGAAGTGCTGATTCTTACGGAGTCGGCGCGACAATGACGGTTGTCTCAGATTATGTCATCACACGACACCATTCATCTTTACTTAACAAAACTGTTCTTGGCAACCTCTATACCAATGCCCAATTCTTGATTAACAAATTTGCCGAACTTGTCGCTTGGTGTAGAAATAAACGACCTTAGTTATTTGCCATTACCGAAACCGGAAATCCACGATTGTGAGTTAGATATTTCTGACATGTCACTGCTCGACCGAGACCATGCATAACGTGGAGGAGGTGTGGCACTATATTACGATCAGAGACTCAACTGCAGATAACTCACCAATTCTGCGTTTCTACTTCATGGCACGCTATGTTTCTTGTTGACAACGACTACAGGCGAAGATTGCACAATCGGTGTAATTTATCGTCTACTAGTAGCCCAGGATCTTTATAGTATGACTCTAATTGATAAGCTACGCTTGATTGCCTCGAGATATCATACCATAATTTTGATCATGAAATACTTTAGACTGCCTAAACTACTGAAGACTAACACAATTTCTCAGACATTCACTTCTACCATGTTCCAGCAGCTCTTTGAAGAAATTCCTCTTTATAATCACTTGGAAAGCAATACAAGATAGAGAGGGATATATATGCCTTCAATGCTCGATGTGATCTTGACAACTTAAGAAGTCTCCGTCGAAAACATTACATACGATTGTCCACTAGGTTCGGGCGACCATTTGATATTGAATTTTAACTACGTATGTCGAGCAGAGCGAACAAACGATACAACAAAAATCATCAGAAAGTTTGCCTGTCTAAATTATCAAACGCCCTAAGCTTGATTAACGATTGGCAAATTGAACGCAGCAGTAAAAAAAGAGCAGTAGTCCAGCATTTTGACCCAACTTAACCGGGAAATAAAATCTAACTCAGCATTCGTACGTAAACAGTGTGGAATCGCATTCGGATTTAAAATCCGCGTCGCACTCGCAAATCGATTAAAATGCGAAATATGGCTTGGAAAAGCCATCGCCGGTTATCCAACGAAACCACACGGGAGACCTTTTGGACACTTGAAAACCATGTTACTAAACTTATTACCGAAGACAAAATACAGAATCAAGCTAATATAATGTCTAAAATCCAAAGCTCATTTTCCAGGTTATGAACAATCAATGTTCAGAAAAACCAGGAGTCGCGGCCTTTACGGACGCACTCGGGAATGACCACAAATGCAGCTTACACCGCGGATGTTCTCGTAAATTACTACGCTACAGTATTTTGTCCAAAGGAAAGCGTGGATATACAACTGGATCCAGAAATAACGCATCCTTAATTCATTGGACACAATAACCATTACCAAAGAATAGGTGCTGGGAAATCTAGTATCGTTAAATCCCAGAAAATCCCCTGGTTATGATAAAAGTACCCCCAATATACTCAAGAATTGTGCACAATTTCTATATGAACCCCTGATTTAATTATTCTGCGAATCTCTGTCACAAAGTGTCCTACTGACGGAATGTAAATCCGGTATAATCTCCGCGATGTATATAGGCGGGCGTGTTCACAGCCCGAAAATTACAGGCCTTTACCTTGTTGTCCGCCGTATCCAAGGTGCTCGAAAGGATCATGGCGAACAAACTGAGCAAATATCTTAAAGAGAATAGTTTATCTTCGTGAGCGCAAAGCGGGTTTAGAGAAGAATTCTTCCCGGAATTATAAATAAGTACATCAGACCCAAGATGGAATATACAGTTCAAGCATGGTCGTCAAGGATCGAAAAAGATGTTGCGACTGTGCAAAGAATACAGCTACCAAACCTGTCGATGACCTCAGCCAGAAACCTCACAATGAGCGAATAAAAACACTGAATTTATGTGATTATCCACGTCGCTGACTGCGGGGGATTTAATTTTAGTTTACAATATTTTGACAACTGCAAATCACACTTTACTTTGTTTATTTAATCTACTGGGTTTGCGTAAGACAAGAGCTCATACATATAATCTAACAGTCCCTCACTCGCGACTCAACTGAGACGACATTTCTGCCGTGCGTGTTTGCTTTACTTAGAACAATCTACCCGATGATGTTGTAAACTCACAAAATCAGCAGATTTTCAAAAGACCTCTTGATGCCTTTTTGACCCATAGCTTGCGCATCGAAGAAAACCATATATCTTGACCCCATGCATCTAAATTTGTCATCCCACCGAT